>CM050172.1:6377663-6682663 GCA_027410445.1 Discoglossus pictus | reverse complement strand
TGCAATGGCAGCCCTTCTAGTTCCTAAGTAACACCAAAGTTCAGCTGGTCAAGAGCTAAACTACACGTTAACATCTACAGTAATATAACTGAATTGTATTACCCTTTATTTTTTAGCTAGAAAGCATATGCATTTTCTGTAGTAATATTCACCATGTAAAACAAGGTAAGGTGAGTGAAATTGGCAAATTATAAAAGTATATACAATTTTTTTTTGTTTTTTTGTTATTGTTTGTGAATATTATGAACCTTTATTATGAGATTCAATATAATATGCTATATCCAATTAGCCCTACAGAGAATGTAGATAAAATATAAAGACATAAAATAACTAGATAGAGAAACAGATAGAAAGAAGAAAAAAGTAAAGAGGAGGTAGGTGGGAGGAGGTCTTGAAGCATTGCTTTAGTATACCTCTTGCTCGCTAGCATTGGTATCTAGGATGGATCTGATAGTTTTAGCCGTGCTGGGATCAAGTACCACCTCAAAATTATTTTGTAGGAATTTTCCCTAAGGATTATGTTGAGGGAAAATTGCATTGCATTTTTGTGAATTTTGCTCCATTGTCCCGATCTAAAGTAATGCCCAAGATTTTTTCCCAGGAGGATTGGTGGTGGAGTTTGGATGGTGTTGCTTGATCTAACAAGTAATCATAAATAATATCGATGTTTTTATGACCCTCAGCGTTTTGTTTTTTAACTGGTACCTGATTCTGTGCACTAAATTACATGGGTGACCATTTTTGGTTTGTTTTAAGTACATCAGCCACAATAGTTTTACTTATCCACCAATTTCATATGTAATTTTTGTTAAATGAGATATTTTTATATGGTAGCCATAGAGGAGTAAGCCAGGAACCAGTCTCTATCAAGGGAGTTTTTTGGTTCATCTGGTTCCACAGGGTGAGAGATTGGGCTACACTGCTAGGGAGTAGATAATATTTCATTTTAAAATGAAGACTTGTCCATAGAGCTTGGCTGATTAACAGGTTCTGATCTCTTAGAGCATGGCTCTCAATCTTCACCCACACAGGTGGTTGTTCTTTAATGAACCATTTGAATAGTTGTGCCAATCTAGAAGCCTTAAAATATTTTATTAGGTCCAGTAAAGTTAGTCTCCCTTTACCTTTATGTGCTTGAAGAAGTAGTTTTGTCTACTCTTGGTTTTTTATGATCCCAAACAAAGCAAAATATTGTCTCCTGGAGTTTCTGCATGTCCTTTGTGTTAACTGGTGCTGGAATTGCTCTAAAAAGATATAGGAGTTTGGGAAGTACGTTCATTTTAATGCCGTGGATTTTTCCTATCTTTTTTATATTTATATGAGGACCAAGAGCTAATATCTTGCAGAATACTTTTTAGAATATAGCAAACTGGATTACTTGGGATATTGATACACAGTTATTTGACACTGTGTTAAGTCCATTTGAACGAGAAATTAGCTGACAATAGTGCTTTTTAGTCCTTTGGCAAAGAAACGTTTAGTGCTTCACTCTTGCTAGAGTTAACCTTAAAACCTTAAATTTTGCCAAAGTGTTAAACACATTAGGAAGACTTGTTATGGGTTCAGTCACAGTGAGCATGATATTTACAGCAAAAAGGCTAAGTTTGTACTCCTAAATTTGCAAACTGGATTCCATTCACATTTTGGTTCTCTTTTAGGACAATTGCTAATGGTTCTATGCCTAAAGCAAATAATAGTGGGGAGAGGGGGCATCCCTGTCTCGTTCCTCTTTGTATTGGACAAAGTTGGTACCTGAAACCCTGATAGGCTACGAAGGCTTTTGGTGCCGAATATATCACTAAAATACCTCCTACCAGACCTTCATTCAGAACTGAAACAATATCTCGCTCATGTAGGCCCAATCGATCTGGTCAAAAACTTTTTCTGCATCTAGTGAAAGTAGCTTCAGTGGTAGATTTTTGCTGATGCAACATTCATAAGATCCAGAATACATCTGGTGTTATCTTGAGCCTCTCTACCTTTAATAAATCCCACCTGGTCTAGGTGAATACACATTGGTAACACTTGAGCTAGTCTGTTTGCTAATATTTTGGAATACAGTTTGGTGTTGCTATTAATTAGGTTAATTGGCCTATAGCTATGGCATTGAGATGCGAATTTACCTTCCTTAAGTGAAACATTACCTTTAGCCTCTAGGAATTCTGCCCTCATTGGTTGACCAGTAAGGAAGACATTGAATAAAGCTTGGAGGTGAGGAGCTAAAATATCTTTAAATTGTTTGTAATAGTAGTTAGTAAATCCATCCAGACCAAGGGCCTTGTGGGATTTCTTTTTTTTTTTTATAGCTTTTTTAATTTATTCTACGGTTATTGTGAACCTAGGGAATCAATTTTGTTTTTGTCAATTTGGGGGAATTTGATTGAAGAGAGGAAAGACATGATATTATCTTTAGGTGAATGTGACTGGGGGGGGGGGTGAATATAGTGTAGCATAGTGTTTTTCCAATGCTCTTGCTATATCTCCTGGTTGGAAGATAGACTTGCTCTTGTCAAGTATGATTTTGGGAATGAATGAGTTTGCTTTCTGCTGTTTTAACTTTTTTGCAAGCATTTTGTCAGGTTTGTTGGCGAATGTAAAAAATGTAGAGCGAGTACGTTGTAGGACAGTTACAACCTTCCTCCTCAGAACCCCACATAATTTTTGTTTCAATCTGTGTATTTCTGCTTGGATCATGGAAGACCTTGAATGTTTTAAGGATTTCTGGAGCTCTGATATTTTAGATTGGGCAAAACGTGTAGGAGCCAGTTATATTGTTTTGCTGATACCACTGTTTGTAAGTATAGATAGTGTTTTCTTGCTCCACTAGCTGGTCCTTTTCCTCTTCCCCCTCGCCCTATGGGAGGCTTAAAGTGAAGATTTTATAGGTACCCGTGAGTGTGCTATTTCCTCTTGCCTGTCGGTGGGTTTGTAGATAGACATCCAGATGGAGGGGGCACTGACGACAAAGGACTTTTTTATTGTACAATATACAAGACAGATCTAAGTGCTCATCATGGCGGCTTCTGACACAGCACATATGAGCCTTGTATTGTATTTTCAGGTTTAGATACAAATCTTCCTTTTACCCTCTTTCCTTTTCAGTTTCTTTTTGTAGCACAGATATAGAGTAATTGGGCCATGTAAGATTATTGTGCAATTTGTGTATTACATCCTAGTACTCATACAACCTTCCCATACATCTATTTATACTACTGCGAGTATGATTCTCATAAGGGATGTTCATGTTTAGAAGCCCACATATACCTACTAAATGTTTAATTTCTCATTTAGATAAAATTATGCATTTCTTACTTGAAATAGTCCTGGTCATTCTCTATTACACTAATATTTATTCTATGCCAGTAGTTGTACGCAATGGATATAATCCCTAACTCCTTCCTGTGATTACGCCACTGGGTTTTCCGTAGTGTTTATTTTCCTCCTCGAAAAGTAAACAAATACTCAGCAAACCCAATACGTCCAACACAAACCTCCTGGTCCGATCCCAATGAGTCAGATACATGTATGTAAAGCACCTGAGCTTAGTTTAAAGGATGATCTGCCATGCAAACATATACAACAAACTAGTGTACTAAAGTCAATACATAATATTCTGATACATGAAGCCGTGCAGCACCAGGTGACATTTCTTTAGCCCACCCAAACTGACTTATTTCTGTATTATAATAATGTCCTGAGCCAGAATAAATCAGCAATTATTATTTTTATATCATTTATTATCACATGTATTAAGTCTTCATATAAGAATGTTATCTGTAAAATAAAAGTTTTTATGTATTTTATAGCACAGCATCACATTTAAAGCACTATATATATTTAACATAAAGTCATATGAAGAACTACACTTAGAAATAGGGAGCATGTTTTTATACAGAAATATATTACAGCGTTCACTATATTATATAAGCAAACATGGAAGCTGCCATATTAGATCTACTTCCTGGGATTGGACGAGGAGTCTTTGAATGCACAAGAAGCTACTATATGGACAATGCAAATGTGGAATTTAAAATTGCAAGTGCTTTGATGAGGAATAATGAAAAAGAGAGAAAAACAAAGAATGAAAGAACATTTGCCAGAGAGGAACCGACTGGTTAAGATTGCATGTAAAATAACATTATTTACATCATGAGACATGTGTGGGGCGAGGGTGCGAAGAACATAGAGGTATATAGAGAGAATGGTCTATATTAGGACACTTCAGGACCTGCTCTACACCACAGACTGAGGATGGGTCACAGCTGGAGGACAAAGCTTAGGGACGGGGTATATGAGATTGGTGCCAAAGTGATGTTTAAGTTCTATAAGCAATTGTGGGCATATTGAGTGCTCTCGGTTATTGTATCTCTGCAGGCTATTGCTTATGGGTGTAAAAGTAACACCAAGGGAATTTGGATCTAGACCAAGGGTAGGCAAGATCAGTCCTGGAAAGCCACACACAGGCCTGGATTTGAAATTTCCTTTTCTGGGCACAGGTAAGTCAATCAGGATGACAGAAGAAGAGAAAAGTCCTCAGATATTTGCCAGTATGTGGCTCTCCACTTGCCTACCCTGAGCATCACGTAGACGTTTACCAGTCCTAACATTATTGTCAGTTCTAGAGGTCAGTAGTTCTGACGTAGACACATAGAGACCCCCAGAAGTGCGCCCACCGAAAAACGTCTGGCCAATGAGATTAGGAGCCACGTCTTTGACTGGTCTGTCCAGAGGTTCCAATGTGGTCAATGGGCCACAAGTGGTCTAAGAGCTTCATTCAAGTGGCCCACAAAGCAAAAGGAATTAAACAGACATGAAATTGTAGTAAATGTTTTTCTATGTGTTGCTAGAAAGTAAAAATCAACAAATATTTCACTTCTATATATTTTTTTATTGCGGGTTTCCATTTTCCGTATTGTGCGCTTTTTGCAGCTTCTGTCTGTGTTCATAAAAATGAATGAGATTTCCATTACAGTCAATGAATGCACTGGCAGTAGTTACTGCCTCATACCCTTTGTGCAGATACAGACTTCAAGTGTATTTAAAGTCTCCTCCCACCTCAGGAAGCAGATCACTGGAAACTAAAATGTCAGTTTCCATAGCAACAGAATTATTTTTTTAGTGTAGTTCTTCAGAATAGGCCATTTTTAACCACAGCTTCGAATTAATAACATTAATATGCAATGAATACAGAAGTGGCCATATACCATACGACAGTGCTAATGGATAAATACAGAGGGTACACCATATAATAGCACAGCGCCATTCAGCGGATAACTGAAGATCGTCTGATATAATGCCATACTCTGATTACTGGACTTTATCGTCTACCCCATAAATACAAATATATATGCACAGTAAAGGTAAACCATTTGATGTAGATCTCTCCACATGTGCACTTGCTCCTCCATATCACTGCGCATGAGACTAACTCCATATTCAATACAATATCTGGCTCCTTGTCACACACTTTGCCTAAACTACATTGATTAATATCGGCCATTATTATAATTAGTCCATCACACCATACACATCCTCTATCTCTAAGAAGCTTATATTTATTTATCTAAGCTGGAAATCAGGAAAACCCAAAATAGGTCTAAATGTTTTTATTATACAAATATATTGTGTGAAATGTGGGTACTAGATAATGACATGTATGACATATCTTTCTGTTTCTACCAATCACAATAAAGGACGCTGTGATGTCATGTTGGTGATGTTTATAACAACATTAGCAGCTCTGAAACCGGAAGTATCAGCAGGTCCAGAGAAAATATTATTTGTTGCAGATCTTCCTAGTGAGTAACAGCCGCCATATTGAAGAGTCTATGGGCACAGAGTATGAAATGTGGCTGGTGCTTCTGACCATATGGAAAGGGAAGGTGTGTCCAAGATTATCTGAATCTTCAGTAAAAAGATTTTTTATTTTAGTTTACATAGCACTAAAGTGACGTTTTCCAAAATCTCCAATGGTTACTTAAACCCTGTAACTAAATACAAGACTTTCTTTCAATATAACACCTTCTTGTTTTTTCTTCTGTTGTTCAGTTGGGTCTGAATCATTGTCACCTTGTGGCCCTCCCTCTCTGCGTTCTTGTAGGGTAATGTTTATTGTTTCCATAATATTATCTTCTGTCACCTCCTCTTCTTTTTGCTTTCTTTTCTTCTAGCATCACAGTCTCCTCTAGTGAATCCTGTCTTCTTATTATGTGGCCAATGTATGCAAGTTTTAGATTTACAATCAATCCTATCAGTAAGCAGTCTGGTTTGATACCCGTGGGTTGGTATTAGTTTAGTCTTCTTGTGGTCCAATGGACTCTTCATAGTTTTCTCCAAACACCATAATTCAAAAATGTCCATCCTCCAGCTCTCGGCCTTCCTTATGGCCTAGTCCCCATATGTCTGTATGCTATTACTGAGAATACCATAGCTCTGACTTTATGGACTATAACAACTTTGTTCTTTGATATCTTGTCCAGATTTGCCATGGCTTATCTCAAAAGAAGAAGAAACAAACATAATTGGATTCCATAGTGGCCGCCATAATCTTTGAGCCCAGGATAACAACATTCGTCAGGACCTCCATGTTCTCCCCATCTCATTGGTTGACGTAATGTTAGTCTTTGTTGATGTTAAGCAGCAAACCAGATTTTAGACTTTCTTTTCCCACCTTCAACAACAGGCGGCTCAACTTCTCCTTCCTTTCAACCATCACAATGGTATCAAATAAACATCTGACATTGATAATTTTTACCAGTGCTTTTAATTGCAGTATTTCACACAATATATTTTGGTTATGGGTTAAATACATAGCGTAATAGTACACAGCCTTGTTATACTCCTTCCCCAATCTTGGATCCATCAGTTGTTCTACTCTTGGTTCTAACTTTTACTTGGCATATCTTGAAATGATTAATTATTTGCAGTATTTGTCCTCTATGTGAGCATCTAAAGGCCCCACAAATGAGTCTGAGTTTCCTATTTCCAGAGATGAGTATGAGAGCCTGTAGGAAACCAAAGTAACTATACATCACAAGGCAAAAATAAGACCAAGTGGCTCCATAGCGATGCACTTGGAAATTAAGGCCCAGCCTGGCCAAGTAATAAAATATGTGAAGAGATAGAAGCAGAGTCATGGTAATAGCGGCATGAACATGAGCTTTCAGTTGGGAAAATCTAATGTCGGATGATCCTCTATTCAGTCTCAGGACATGTAAGATGAGGAAGGTGAGAGTCACGCCCAATGATGCCAGAGTCAGCAGCAATGGAAAGCAAGCACACATGTTCAATACATAGATTAAGATATTAAAGTTCCTCAAAAACTGTTCTTGGGTGTCATTCAATGTGCTATTACCTACATTCATAAATACAGGGCAATTAATAAATATAACCCACAAGGAAGTCACCAGAACACAGGATAACAAAATGGATCCTAAGAGCAGAAGAGGAAGCGACTTAGAGATTAGCAGCTTTAGATATGAGAGTAGACAGTGGTGGAAGGTAACAATCTTAGTGCAGTAGAAAGCACAGAGCCAGGCAATAATCCATGAGCCTGAAAGCATTCCAATGTTAACAAAGAGAAAACACAAATAAAGGCGGTATAAATAGAAAATGTCAATAAAGAAAAGGTACATAATATCACCAATGAACTGGAAGCTCTGAATTATTATGTTACACAAACCTAATGCAGACAGCATGATCTCAGCAGGGCTTTGGTGTCCTCCTTTAACCCATGATCTCACACTGATAGTCAAGATAAATAAATATGATATTATTCCAGAAGCAAATGAACTACAGGAAAAAAACAATAATAACATATTCCCCATATTGGAGATTACTGAAAGCAGCCGATAATGTTGTAGAAGACCTTAAATGTTGGCCAAATAAATGCTATAAAGATGATGCTAGTACTTGAGAAAACCTTAGGTGGTGGAGAGCAGTCTTACTATTTAGATGTTGATGAGAATGTCAAATGTTAGAGAAGAACTTAAATGTTGGAGAATATTTGATAAAGCTTGCAGCTATTTTAGAAAATATTGGTAAAGAACCTTCAGCGCTGATGGAGACTTTTGGATTCTACCGAAGGACCTTAGATGCTGCAGAATAAATTCTTACATTTGTAGATGCTGGTAAAGCTTTCTTCAAGAAAAGTTGTTTATTTTTGCAAGGAGTCTTTGCATTTGACGTATACCTCTTTGCTGCTTTCCTGTATCTTGTATGCTGAACAAGATCCTGAGTTACTGGTGGATGGTCATATATCTGAGTTTTCAATGTCATAGAGGAGAATTTTACAATTCCTGTAAAAGTTCTAGTTGGTGGATTCTTCCCTCATTCTATTTCTCATCTGCTCCTGAGCAAATAAATAAAACTGAGACACTTATCTTCCATCCCTTTATAGCTTAGGCTTCATTCAAATGTCTATTCTGTCCTCTAAGTCATCACTTCTCTGACGCCGCTTTGCAGCACTTTTCTATACTCAGGTGGCTGGTTTAAAAGTTCTAAGGGTTTAAGATTTGCATGCATTCAAATAAAGGGATTGTCTCACAACCTAGTCATGCAACCTACAGGCAAATGTCTTAAAGGCAGAGCAAGGATTATTATGTATATTTAATACAGGCAATGACTGTATTGACTTCACTTGGTTTGTAGAGTCCATCAATGTTCTAAAACTGAATAATTGTGACAATTAAATGCCTAGAATAGAGTTACGTACTGAATAATAAGCATACATTGATTTAAGTACCTTCAAGTACCTGTATGTTTGTCATAAGGACCTGCAAACCAGTTTGATTTAACGAATAGCACTATCAAAAACAGATAGGGGTCATCTGGGTTGCCCCTGACAACATCACATTGATCAGGTCACTGAACTCACGTCGGAGGCACAGCTTTAATTAGAGTCTTAAGGGTCAAGATGCAGAAGGAGAAGCAAGATGAAAACACTTGCATGGAAATAGGAGTAAGGAGCTTGGGATGATACTGTAGAAGTTACATAGTACATAGTTACATAGTAATTGAGGTTGAAAAAATACTTTCAGTCCATCAAGTTCAACCTTTTAAGATCTCCTCTGATCTGCAATATACGGATCAAATTCATTAATTAGTTGTTAATAGAGATGTTGTGAATAGTTCGGCGGTGGACTGTTCCCGGCGAACATAGCATGTTCGCGTTCGCAGCGAACTGCGAACATATGCGATGTTCGATCCGCCCCCTATACTTTATCATTGAGCAAACTTTGACCCTGCACCACACAGTCAGCAGACACATTCCAGGCAATCAGCATCATACCCTGCCTTCCAGACCCTTCTACCTCATGGACAGCAGACATTTTGGAATCATAACTAACTTGCAGTCTTACTGAGAGGAGGGAGAGTGTAGGTGATGCTGATTGAATAGGGAAATCAATAGCTAGGCAAGTTTATTCAGTGTCCAGTAGAGTGCTGAAGGACTCATCAGATCTCTGCTGTAAACACAGCACCCCAAAAAGCCCTTTTTAGGGCTATAACACCATTTTTTCCCCCCTGTCTAATCTAACTTCATTTGCCTGTCTCCCTGCTAGCCCCTGCTAGCAAGTGTGTGTGTCAGGCTCACAGCTTATAATGTGTGTGCACAGTGCAACCAATACAATCTTGTTTACTAGTTGTCTACTTTAAAAAAAACAAACCTATTATTTTGTTAAATCTTAGTTCATTTGCCTGACCGCCAATCTAAGTTCATTTGCCTGACCACTAGCCAGTGTGTGTGTGTGAGGCTTACAAGTATTGTGCCAAGTTCAACCAATCCAATCTAGTGGTGTACCAGCAGTCTACATTTAAAAAAACAATAATTTTATTTTCTTAAATCTAAGTTCATTTGCCTGACCGCCAATCTAAGTTAATTTGCCTGACCGCTAGCCAGTGTGTGTGTCAAGCTTACAAGTATTGTGCCAAGTTCAAACGATCCAATCTAGTGGTGTATCTGCAGTCTACATTTAAAAAAACAATAATTTTATTTTCTTAAATCTAAGTTCATTTGCCTGACCGCCAATCTAAGTTCATTTTCCTGACCGCTAGCCAGTGTGTGTGTCAGACTTAAAAGTACTGTGCCAGAGAGCATGTTGTGTGCATGCTTGAGCTCTAAACAAAAGGCTTTTTAGGGTCTTAGTCCCTCAAATACAAGTTTTATTTTAACACCTTTTTGTTAATAAGCACTTTGTGCACGGTGTTGTTCATTTTTGGGAGTTTTTGTGGTTTTTTTCTTAGTTTAATTTAAGTTTTAGTTTTCTGGGGGTCAGGCTCAACTCTCTATCCCAGGAGTGTGAGCTGTCTCCTGGATACTTTGCCACACCCCTCCCTTAGCACTACACCTTCACTCCTGGAGCTTTGTTACTTTGACTTTTTTTTTTTTTTCTTTTAAAAAGTTTATTAGGTTTTGTTGAAGTTTTGTTTGTTTGGTGTTGGGTTTTATGTTTTGGGGGAGAGAAGACAAGTAACATCTTTGTAGGCAGTTGGGGGGGGGGAAACAATTAGATTTTTTGTTGTTAAGGCTTTTTTAAACATCTGACACAGAGACACAGAGGGGTTAAAAAGCCTCTGTGTTCTCTGTGTTGTTGCAATTAGTCACCTTGCAACAGACCATTAACCCTTCCACTGCCAAGCATCACCTCTCTCTCTCCCTTAGTTTTGTCTCCCTTAGTTTTGTTTCTTTTTCCCACTTTTATATTTAAAAAAAAAGAAAACAGTAAAAAATCATAAAACAAAAAATAAAAATAAATAAAACAAATAAACTAAAAAAAAAAAAGGGTCTAAACATGAGGGATAAGACCATTAAGAAGCCTCAGGGGTCAAAAGGGGGAATAATGGCCCCTGAAAATCCTAGCTGCAGCACTGCACAGCATAGGCCCCAGGCAGATAAGGCAGCCCCAGCTCCTGGTGGTTCTGCCAGCAGACCTACCCCTGTGGCTAATACCTGGTCACAGGTGGTTTCTGCTGGCCCCAGTAATACCACCGCTGGGGCTGAGGGGCAGATCACTAGGAAGCATGGGGTTAAATGTCAGATGTCTGGGGTCTACAGCATTGATATCTATCTGCGTGCTGCAGCTAACGTCATTAGCCCCTCTGTTATAGTAGCAGCCAGCAAAATGTACGGGAAAGCAGTTTTCTTAACCAGTACGCTGGCTGCTGCTCACATTCTTGTACAGAGAGGCATCACAGTGGGGGGATTATATGTCCCAATAGAACCCCTGGAAGGGTTGGGCACAAAAGTAACACTCTCTAATGTGCCCCCCTTCCTACCAGACTCCCTCCTGCGCCCCCACCTGCTAACCCTAGGGGAAGTAAAAACACCATTTATTAAAATTCCCCTGGGGTGCAGAGAGAGAGCACTTCGTCATGTGCTCTCTTTCAAGAGGCAGGTACAAATGTGCCTGCCTCAGGGCGCAGAAAACATTGAGGGGTCTTTTGGGGTTCCATTTGAGGGGGTGCTCTACAGGATTTTTTACAGCACTACGGAGGTGCAGTGCTATCATTGCAAGGGGTTGGGGCATACACGTAGGAATTTTCTTAATGAAAAGCATCATGCCCCAGCCACAGCAAATGGCACCTCCGTCAGTACAGCACCCATCCCCGCTGAGCCCATAACAGCGGGGACCTCAAGGGTCATAGCCCCCCCACAGAGCTCAGGCAAGGAGGCCGTTCCTCAAGCCACCACCACGGCCTCCAAACCCCCTTCTTCCCCAAAAAAGCCATCTGTGTCTGTGGTTTCCAGCAAGACTGCAGACACGGGGAAAAAGGGGAAGAATGTCACCGGTCCTCCCAGTGTCACAGCTGCATCTCCCAAGTCCCAATCTGCCCCCACCATAATTACATCAGTTAGTGTGGGGGCACAGTGTCAGCAGAGGGATAATAAGCCCTCTGCAGGGGAGGCAGCTAGTGGCAGCTCCTCTTCCAGGAGTGACGTCCCCAGGAAGAGGAAGCATAAAACCAACAGGGAGGTTGCTGATAAGTGGGAAGTGCTCTATAGTGGAGCACCTCCCTCTAAAAGCAAGAAGAGGAAAAAAACATCTCCTCCTCATCCGGTGACATTGTCTGGCCCGGTTATTAAGCTCAGCCAGCCGGTGCCAGACCACACATCTCTCTCTCCAGACCCTATAGGGGTTAATGTGGAAAAGGGTCTGGAGGAAAAGCAGGGGCAAGAGGGTCTTCCAAGTGAGGCAGGGGTAGACAAGAAAGATCAGGTTCTGCCTCTGGCCTTTGAGGGGGGTCCCAACAAAGCCCCTGCTGAATGGGTAGTCAGTGTCCCTGAGGTGCTGAGCTTCAAGGGCACCAGTCAGTCTCCTCCTCCAGTGTCACTCTCTAGTGACGTACCTCGGCTTTGTTAGAGCCCCAGGCCGAGTCACTACTGGAGGGGGGGAATATAGGCATGACCCCCATTCAGGACCCCATGGATTTGTCTGTCAGGGGGGATGTGGCACAAGGGGAAGTGGAAATGGGGGAGGGTGATAAAACAGGTTTTCCTGTTAACATCATGGGAGAGCCTGTCTACCCTCCTCAGCCGTCCACTGACCCTAACATCGGTGCCATCCAAGCTGAGGAAGCAGCGGTGGAACTGGCAGAGGAGGCATATAAAGCCTCCAAGGCTTCCATTAAGGAAGCCATGCCAGCCACTGCTGTCCAGCCAGCTACCCCTGAATGCACTCCTGAAGCTACAGGGGTGCAGCAGCAATCCAAGGGTCCATTATTTACCTTGAAGGGTGCTAAAGGGACTCCTTCTGTATCATCTAAGAGGGGGTCCCTGAGAATAAAGCTGAGTAAACTGACTCCAGCCGGGGAGGATGGAGTAAAAGCCCTCAGCCAAGAGGAGCCCAGGGGTGACCCACTAGAAGGAACATCAGACTCTGGGTGGGTTATCACTGTCAAGGAAATAGATCTATTCCTTGAGAGCACCCTTCATGGACAAAAGAAAAGGAAGGTGCGGCTGGCCTTGGTGAGGTGGAAGAATATGTCGTTTATTCTCCACTCTCTCCAGCAATATCTAGTGGTCAGCACTAGGGCCAAGAATTCTGGGACTGCGGAGCATCTCCGCGTTCGGAAATTCTATAAAATGTGCGTGTCCTATCAGCAGTCTCAAGGGTCTGAGGAACGCACAATTCCTGACACGCAGTAATGGCTTTGCACATCAGCACGCTAAATACCAATGGCTGTCAAGACAGTTTCCGCAGGTTCCAGGTACTCTCCTATTTATATCAGGGAGGGTACTCTGTGAGCTTCCTGCAGGAAACTCACACCACTCCAGAGGCTGAGGCCTCGTGGCAACTGGAGTGGAGAGGCAGGGTCTTCTTCAGCCACTTCACATCGGCGTCATGTGGAGTGGTGACCCTGTTCTCAGAATCTTTTCAGCCAGAGCTGCTGCTTGTGAAAGCTGTTATCCCAGGCCGTCTAATCCACCTCCGGGTCCGAGAGCAGGGTAGCATCATTAACCTAGTTAATATATATGCCCCTGCTGGAGGGCCCGAGAGAGTGAGGTTCCTCGCCAGACTGTCCCAGTTTTTGGAGACGGTTGACGCAGATGAGTGTTTGGTACTCGGGGGTGATTTCAACTGCACCCTCGACGCTCTGGACCGGAATAGTCCAGAGCCGTACCCGCCTTCTGCGTCAGCCCTGCGGGAGATCATCGCCCGCTTCTCCCTGGAGGACATCTGGCGAGAGCAAAACCCAGGGGCATCAGACGGTTTCACCTACGTCAGGGTGAGAGCCGGTCTGGTGTCCCACTCCCGGATCGACAGACTATATATATCTAGTCACTATATGTCACGAGTCGGTTCTTGTGCCATTAGGCTGGCTCCGTTCACAGACCACAACTGTGTGTCTGTGACAGTGGCGCTAACGCCAACAGCGCCACGAGCCGCCTATTGGCACTTCAACAATGCTTTGTTGAAGGACCAGGGGCTCGTGACATTGATCCGGGAGTTTTGGACGGACTGGAGGGGTTGCAAGGGGGACTTTGCCACGTTAAAACTGTGGTGGGACGTGGGCAAGGTTCATTTGCGACTTCTGTGTCAGGAATATACCAAGGGTGCGAGTGGGCAGCGCAAAGCTGAGTTGGAGTCACTCCGGGGGGAGGTACTCCATCTGGAGCAGAGGCTGTTCACTTGTAGGGACCAATCCCTGCAGAGCGAGTATGTAGAGAGGAAGGGTGTCCTCTGTGACCTGGAACGACACCAGGCCAAGGGGGCATACGTGCGCAGCCGCTTAGGTTTTCTCAAAGATCTAGACCGCGGCTCGCGCCTCTTCTACTCACTGGAGAAAAAGGGGGGTAACAGTAGGCACATCACCTGTCTTCTAGATGAAGACGGTGCCCCCCTTACAGATCCGGAGAGTATCCGGGATAGAGCCCGGAACTTTTATAAAGATCTTTACTCTCCGGATCCCATTTCTCCAGACGCCTGCAGGGTGCTATGGGAGGGGCTCCCCACAGTCAGTGAGGGTGTAAGAGAGCGGCTTGATATACCACTATCTTTTCAAGAGCTCTCTGAAGCCCTCCGTGCCATGTCCTGTGAGAAGTCTCCAGGACTGGACGGACTGACTGTAGAGTTTTTCCAATTTTTCTGGGAGACTCTGGGACCTGATTTCCATCTGGTCCTTGGGGAAGCCCTGGAGACCGGGGAGATGCCCCTGTCTTGTCGCAGGGCAGTACTTGCCCTGCTGCCCAAAAAGGGGGATCTCCGGCTTATTAAGAACTGGCGACCGGTCTCTCTGCTCAGCACGGACTACAAGATTGTAGCTAAAGCCATCTCGCTTAGACTTGGGTCTGTGCTGGCAGAATTGGTTCACCCTGACCAGTCCTATGCGATCCCGGGCCGGACTATCTTTGATAGTATCTTTCGGGTCCGGGATCTATTGCATTATTCTCGCAGGACTGGTCTGTCACTCGCCTTTCTCTCTTTAGATCAAGAGAAGGCGTTTGACAGGGTGGACCATGGTTACCTCATAGCCACTCTGCAAGCGTACGGCTTTGGCCCACAGTTTGTGGGCTTTATAAGAACGCTGTACGCCTCTGCAGAGTGTTTACTTAAAATCAATTGGTCCCTAACAGCACCTTTGGTATTTGGACGAGGGGTGCGTCAAGGATGTCCCTTGTCTGGACAGTTATATGCACTGGCCATTGAGCCTTTCCTCTGCCTACTGAGGAAAAGGATCACAGGGCTGGTGCTAAAAGATCCAGACATGCGGATTGTCCTTTCAGCTTATGCTGACGATGTGCTCCTCGTGGCCCAGGATCCAGTTGATCTTGAGCTGGCAAAACAGTGCCAGGAGGTATATTCAGCTGCCTCCTCCGCTCAGATCAACTGGTCCAAATGCACAGGCCTTTTAGAGGGTAATTTACAGGTAGACTCTTTGCCTCCCACGTTTCGTGACATCACGTGGGAGGCAGATGTCATTAAATATCTGGGGGTCTACCTGTCCGCTGCGGACGCTTCCGTCCCAGACAACTGGAGGGAGTTAGAGGGCAGTGTCCTCTCTGGGACGATGGAGGGGTCTAGCAAAAATGCTTTCCCTTAGGGGGCGGACTCTAGTGGTGAATCAGCTGGTGGCTTCTCAGATCTGGCACCGGCTGATTTGTCTGAGTCCGACCCCCGAGTTTGTCACCAATATCCAGAGGAATTTGTTAGATTTCCTCTGGATGGGAAGGCATTGGGTCTCTGCAGGGGTGGCAAGTCTGCCTTTGGTGGAGGGTGGACAGGGAGTAGTTTGTGTGTGTCCACCTTCCGCCTTCAGTACCTGCAGAGATACCTATATGCAGATCCCTCTCCGCAGTGGTGCGCACTGGCATCCAGCTTTTATTGGCAGTAGCGCAACCTGGGATATGACCGGCAATTATTTCTGATCAGGCCCGTGGGGTTTAGGAGAGACTTCTCGGTGTTGCTGGCATACTACCAGGAAACCCTCAAGGCCTGGAGCATGGTCTCCATGACCAGGCAGGGCGTGCCTTTGGGGGATGAAATATTCACGGAGCCCCTGCTATTTAATCCAGCAGTGGGGGCTCCAATGTTACAGTCCCCCAGTATCATCCGCCGCCTTAGTCATGCACGGATGACCCGAGTCAAGGATCTCCTGGAATACGGGCGTTCTGATTGGTTGTCACCCCAGGAGCTTGCGCTCCGTTTGGGATATGTGACGCTAAAAGTCTTAGGGCGCTTGGTCCAGGAGATTAGGGATGCCATCTCCCCCGACTCGCGCACCTTCCTTCGCGGGGCTTTGCAGGCCGGAGTGCCACACGCACCTTTCAACACCCCTGCTCCGGCTGTTTGCATTGGACACAAGCCCCGTGTTTCCCCTCAGGTTCCTCCTGTCCCCAACCTCTCAAGGTTGAGGGACATACCCTCGGCATGCCGAGGAAGAGCTTATATTCTCTCGTGCTCCATACAGTGCACTTCCTTGCCCTCGTGACCCGTCCCGATACCATCTGGAGGCGGGTCCTACCAGCTGACGAGGGCAAGAGACCCCGGTGGAGGGAACTTAATTCTGAGTTAGTTCCACGACCCACCGGGGACTTGAGTTGGAGAGTGCTCCATGGTGCACTTTCTCCCCTCACATTTTTATTTTTGGGCGCCCAGTGTCCCAGGGCAATAAAGCCAGGGACCTCCTCGTCAACCTGCTCCTGGCATTAGCCAAATTGGCTATATATAAGTCCAGGAAGCAGTGTTTAATAGGGGGGGTTCCCTTGTCACCTGAGGCCATGTTCCGGGTGCTGGTGCGCTCCCGTATCCGGGCAGAGTACCACCTGGCTTTGTCCACTGGGGGGATGGATGAGTTTGTCTCCCAGTGGGCTGTAGATGGTGTGCTCTGCTCGTTATACCCCCATCCGGTTTCTTTTTCTCTCAACCTCCTAAAATGATTTTTATTTAGTTTACAGAACATGTTTTCTCATAATTTTAAAATACACTGTGCCAAGTTCAACCAATCCAATCTAGTTGGGGTACAAGCAGTCTACATTTAAAAAAACAATAATTTTATTTTCTTAAATCTAAGTTAATTTGCCTGACCGCAAATCTAAGTTCATTTGCCTGACCGCTAGCCACTGTGTGTGTCAGGCTTACAAGTATTGTGCCAAGTTCAACCAATCCAATCTAGTGGTGTACCAGCAGTCTACATTTAAAAAACCAATAATTTTATTTTATTAAATCTAAGTTCATTTGCCTGACCGCCAATCTAATTTCATTTGCCTGACCGCTAGCCAGTGTGTGTGTCAGGCTTACAAGTATTGTGCCAAGTGCAACCAATCCAATCAAGTGGTGTACCTGCAGACTACATTTAAAAAAACAATAATTTTATTTTCTTAAATCTAAGTTCATTTGCCTGACCGCCAATCTAAGTTCATTTGCCTGACCGCTAGCCAGTGTGTGTGTCAGGCTTACAAGTATTGTGCCAAGTTCAACCAATCCAATGTAGTGGTGTACCAGCAGTCTACATTTAAAAAAACTATAATTTTATTTTCTTAAATCTAAGTTCATTTGCCTGACCGCCAATCTAAGTTCATTTGCCTAACCGCTAGCCAGTGTGTGTGTCAGGCTTACAATTATTGTGCCAAGTTCAACCAATCCAATCAAGTGGTGTACCAGCAGTCTACATTTAAAAAAACAATAATTTTATTTTCTTAAATCTAAGTTCATTTGCCTGACCGCCAATCTAAGTTCATTTGCCTGACCGCTAGCCAGTGTGCGTGTCAGGCTTACAAGTACTGTGCCAAGTTTAACCAATCCAATCTAGTTGGGGTACCAGCAGTCTACATTTAAAAAAACAATAATTTTATTTTCTTAAATCTAAGTTAATTTGCCTGACCGCCAATCTAAGTTCATTTGCCTTACCGCTAGCCAGTGTGTTTGTCTGGCTTACAAGTATTGTGCCAAGTTCAACCAATCCAATCTAGTGGTGTACCAGCAGTCTACATTTAAAAAAACAATAATTTTATTTTCCTAAATCTAAGTTAATTTGCCTGACTGCCAATCTATGTTCATTTGCCTGACCGCTAGCCAGTGTGTGTGTGTCAGGCTTACAAGTATTGTGCCAAGTTCAACCAATCCAATTTAGTGGTGTACCAGCAGTCTACATTTAAAAAAACAATAATTGTATTTTCTTAAATCTAAGTTCATTTGCCTGACCGCTAGCCAGTATGTGTGTCAGGCTTACAATTACTGTGCCAAGTTCAACCAATCCAATCCAGTGGTGTACCAGCACTCTACATTTAAAAAAAACAACACTTTTTTTCTGTTTAATCTAATTTCATTTGCCTGCCTGCCAGCGTGTGTGTCTTAGGCTCACATCGTATACTGTGCCCACTTTCCCAGTCAGTGCCACCACTCATATCTGATGTAACAGTCAGTAGTGCACATTTAAACAAAGAATACAATTTTGACTGTAATACATTGAATAGCAGTTACTTGTCTGCAAGCGTCTGTGTCAGTCCTACAGCGTCTACTCTGCCAACTTCTGCAAGTGCACAGTGCCACTCATATCTGTTGTCACAGTAGCTTACATGCATAGTACCACTGATCGGAAAAAAAATGACAGGCAGAGGCAGGACACCCCACAGGGGCCGTTGTGGTCGTGGTGCTGTGATTCCCGTTTGGCCCTACAATAATGCCCAGTGTTCAGAGGCCAGTTACCCTGACCTTAAAAAGTTCAGAGGACGTAGTTGACTGGCTAACACAGGACACCCAATCTTCTACAGCTTCCGCTTGGAACATTGACGCACCATCCTCCTCCAGCTTAGCTTCCGGCACCTCTCAAGTTACCACTCTCCCGCCTGCTGCCACCACCAACACTAGTATCACAGCCGATTCAATTGATCAGTCAGAAGAGTTATTTACACATCAGTTTGAAGAAATGAGTGATGCGCAACCATTATTGCCAGAGGATGTAGATAACAGGGATATGTCTCAGTCAGGCAGCAGTACACACATGTACGTACGATGTGATGATTATGATGTACCAGCTGCTGCTTCCTTTGTTCAGTTGTCAGATACAAGTGAGGCGGGTGATAAAGATGACGATGTGTCTGTGGATGTCACTTGGGGTCCCGCTAGAAGAGAAGAAGAACAGGGGGAAAGTTCAGATGGGGAGACAGAGAGGAGGAGGAGACGAGTTGGAAGCAGAGGGAGGTCATCACAATGAGCTAGTGGCACAGTCAGAAAGCATGCCTCAGCACCCGGGGTCAGCCAGACAGCACGCCAATCAACGCATGCTGTTGCCACCACCAGAATGCCGTCACCGCAGAGCTCAGCAGTGTGGCATTTTTTGTGTGTGTCTGCCTCTGACAACAGCAATGCCATTTGCAACCTGTGCCAAAAGAAACTGAGTCGTGGGAAGTCCAACACCCACCTAGCTACAACTTCTTTGCGAAGGCACATGATGTCACATCACAAATGCCATTGGGATCAACACATTAGTACAAGCAGCACACAAACTCAAAGCCGCCATCCTCCTCCTGGTCCAGCATCTTCATCCACATCAACCACTGCTGTCCTCCTTGCCCCCTCTCAACCATCCGCCACTCCATCTCTCGCCTCTTGCTGTTACTGCTCATCTCCCCACAGTCAGGTGTCTGTCAAGAGCATGTTTGAGCGTAAGAAGCCAATGCCACAAAGTCACCCCCGTGCCCGGTGTCTGACAGCTGGCTTGTCTGAACTCTTAGCTCGCCAGCTTTTACCATACAAGCTGATGGAGTCTGAGGTGTTCAAAAAATTTGTAGCGATTGGGACACCGCAGTGGAAGGTACCCGGCCGAAATTTCTTTGCCCAAAATGGCAATCCCCAACCTGTACTCAATTGTGCAAAAGGAAGTAATGGCATCTCTGGCACACAGTGTTGGGGCAAGGGTCCATCTGACCACTGATACCTGGTCTGCAAAGTATGGTCAGGGCAGGTATATCACCTACACTGCGCATTGGGTAAACCTGATGACGCCTGCCAATCATGGAATGAGTGGCTCTGCAGAGGAGTTGGTGACACCGCCACGACTTGCAGGCAGGCCTGCTGCCACCTCCTCTACTCCTCCTACTCCATCCTCTTCCATAACCTCCTCAGCTGAGTCCTCTTCTGCTGCGTCTTGCTCCACATCAACGGCACCCCCCAGCTCCCCAGGTACTATTCCACATCCCCGATACGGCAGTGTCATGCCGTCTTGACTTGCCTGAAAGCAGAGAGTCACACCGGGCCAGCACTCCTGTCCGCCCTGAACGCACAGTTGGATTAATGGCTGACTCCGCACCAACTGGAGATTGGCAAAGTGGTTTGTGACAATGGAAGAAATTTGTTGGTGGCATTGAATTTGGGCAAGTTGACGCATGTGCCGTGCTTGGCACATGTGTGTTATCTGATCGTACAACGATTTGTCCATAAGTATCCAGGCTTACAGGATGTCCTGAAGCAGGCCAGAAAGGTGTGTGGCCATTTCAGGCGTTCCTACACGGTCATGTCGCACTTTTCAGATATCCAGCGGGGAAACAACATGCCAGTGAGGCGCTTGATTTGTGACAGCCCCACACGTTGGAATTCAACACTCCTAATGTTCGACTGCCTGCTCCAACAAGAAAAAGCCATCAACGAGTATTTATATGACCGGGGTGCTAGGACAGCCTCTGCAGAGCTGGGAATTTTTTTGCCACGTTACTGGACGCTCATGCGCAATGCCTGTAGGCTCATGCGTCCTTTTGACGAGGTGACAAACCTTGTCAGTCGCACCGAAGGCACCATCAGCGACATCATACCATTTGTTTTCTTCCTGGAGCGTGCCATGCGAAGAGTGCTGGATCAGGCCTTAGATGAGCGTGACGAGGAAGAGTTGTGGTCACCATCACCACCAGAAACAGCCTTATCAGCATCACTTGCTGGACCTGCGGCAACGCTGGAAGAGGATTGTGAGGAAGAGGAGTCAGAGGAGGAATGTGGCTTTGAGGGGGAGGAGGAAGAGCAATCACAACAGGCATCCCAGGGTGCTCGTTGTCACCTATCTGGTACCCATGGTGTTGTACGTAGCTGGGGGGAAGAACATATTTTCAGCGATATCACTGAGGACGAGGAACGTGACATGGGTAGCTCGGCATCCAACCTTGTGCAAATGGGGTCTTTCATGCTGTCGTGCCTGTCGCAGGACCCTCGTATAAAAAGGCTGAAGGGGAACGACCTGTACTGGGTGTGCACGCTACTAGACGCCCGGTATAAGCAGAAAGTGCCTGAAATGTTAACAAATAACCGCAAGTCAGAAAAGATGCAGCAGGTCCAAAACAATTTAACAAGTATGCTTTACACATCATATAAGGGTGATGTCGCAGCACAAGGGCAATATAACAGAGGAAGAGGTGAAAGTAATCCTCCTCCTACGACCATGCCGGCAAGGACAGGACGTTTAAAAGACTTGTTGTTGATGGAGGACATGCGGACCTTTTTCAGTCTTATGCATCGCAACAGCCCTTCGGGATCCACCCTCAGAGAACGACTTGACCGACAGGTAGCAGACTACCTCGCCTTAACTGCAGATATCGACACTCTGAGGAGCGATGAACCCCTTGACTACTGGGTATGCAGGCTAGACCTGTGGCCTGAGCTAAACCAATTTGCAATTGAACTTCTGGCCTGCCCCGCTTCAAGTGTCCTGTCAGAAAGGACCTTCGGTGCAGCAGGAGGTTTTGTCACAGAGAAGAGAAGTCGCCTAGGGCAAAAAAGTCTAGATTGCCTCACCTTTATAAAGATGAATGAGGGATCGATCCCGAAGGGACTGACACTGGGCGATACATTTGACTGAAAAAGGTCTGATGAGATGAGCTGACTTCGGCTAAAATGGTCCACACGCTGCTCTATGTTATCTGTGAATGCCGGAGGACTTGCGTGACTTATCCTCCACCAACTAGGGTTCAAGAAGACGCAATGTTTTATGCCACTTTCTGCCTGGGGAACCAATTCAATTTTTCTGGCCGCTGCAACAGCAGCGGCTGCAACAATACCTATTTTTTTAATTTAAATTTTTATGTCAGAAGGCGTACAGCATGTAATGGAAAAGAAAGCATATTGAACAGTCTTGCATAACAGAACAGTTGTGCAAAAATTCATATTTACAATGAAGACATTTTGTTAAAATTAGCTGGCTAGGCCTTCTTATTTTTACTTTTTTGGTCAATACATTTTCTCTTTTTTTACTGTGATTGCAATTTTTAAGAGAAACCTAAGACATGGTAAAACAGACAATAGTAAAGAGTATATCAGCAGTTAACACCAAAGTCCTATTATCTATCATCACTCCAGCAGTAGCTTATTATTTACAATATCTAACCTGCTCAATCGCCCTTGGGTTACCCTAGGGCAGGCTTCAGTAGGAGACCTCTCCTTTCCTCGGATGATTTTGCCGCTGGTTGCTTCTGAATGGTCTCCTCCAGGGCTCCCCCACTCCTTTCCTTCCCCCCGAGTCGCTTCAACCATTAACAAATGGTTTATTATATTAGGGGGGCACTAAATGGGGATGTTATCCAGGGATCCCAAATTGTTTGAAACTGGGTGATTCTATCCAAGACTACATGGTTAAATCTCTCGTTGAGCAGTAAATAGTGGATTTTTTTTATTAATTCCTGAAAGTTTTAATTTGGGGTTTTCCAACTACTAGCTATGTGTATTTTTTCTTTCAAAAAATATTTTATTAGATCAGGTAATATATCATATTCAAACAACCATTTCCATGTTACATATATATCCATACATGTTAATACATCACTGAGTTACCTTATCTCTATTAATACTCAGTTTACCCCAGTCCATTCCATAATCTTGGAGCTTATACCATATCCAGGGCTAGTATGTTATCTGGATTTGGTCGTACCTGTAGCCTAAAAATATATATATATTTTTTTACTTTTCAGTTATTAATATAGCTTTAGTTCAGTTTGTTTTAAGTTGATTCCCTTTAAGTCTTGAATCCGACTATAATTGGGAAAAAAAAAAAACTAGTTTTAACATTTAACATGTTGGGAAAGGGAAAGGTCCACAAACATCCTCTTTTTTTACATAAATATGATGTAAAATATAGCACTTACCTCCGTCCTCCGCCCCTCTATGGATCCACACACACCTCCATCCATCCCGTTCTCTTGAGAATATCCTCTCCCATTTAGGGGAGCCCCTATTCCAGGCCTAAATTTCTTTAATTGTCTCCAGATGATAAGCTATCCCTTAATTGCAGCCACGGAGACCATATATCTCAAAATTTATCCATGGAGTTGTCTAGTAAATGGGTAAGGCGTTCATTTATAAGGATAAAGTTTAAATTATTTTTAACCACCTGAAAGTGTAGGGTATAAGATTTCCATTGTCTGGCTATATGGTTCTTTGTGGCCAACATGATGAACTTTAATAGCCTATTTTGAGCGGGCAAGAGACAGACATGCGGAACACCCAGCATGCAGTTTTCTATATTAGCAGAAATCTGAATCTTAAACATTTTAGAAGCTAGTAAGCATGTTTCTTCCCATAGTCTTATGACTGCCGAACACTCCCACCAGACATGAATAAATGTAGCCTCATTACCACTGTTTCTAAAACATGAGCTGCTCCATTTTGGATCCCATTTATTCAGCTTAAAAGGATTAATATATGTCCCGTGTAGGACCTTTATTGAAGTCTCAAGCAGACTATAATTTAAAGATCCCCTACTTAAGCCTCGCCAACTTTTATCCCATGTGCTGTCTGCCAACTCTCTGCCCAAATCCCTCTCCCAGGCTTTGGTATAGTCTGGTTTGTTTGCCCATGAGTTTTCATTAAATAGTTCATACATGAGGCTAATAATACCAGGCTGAAAGGGGGAATCCCTAAATTTTTTGAGTAGCCAGGTGTTTATTTGGGGGGTTCCCCTACCACTTATCGTATATATAAAATGATGTATCCTGCAAAAATTATAGTGTTCAGCCAGGGGTAAATTGTATCTATCTCTCACCCACTCAAAGGTCATTATTTTGTCGTCATGCCACCATGGACCAACCCTTAGTAGGTTCTGAGACTTCCACCAACTGAAAGAGCTTTCCTCACGTCTCTGTGTTTATATATCTTGATTAGTGGATTAATCCACAAGGAGGAAGTATATAATTATATTTTCAAAAAATTTTTTTTTTTACCAGTTTGTTAACTATCAAAGGTAGATTGTATAGTTGCCTAGGTAACCTTTTTTTCACAATGGCCAACTTTACCATTACAAATATAGATACAGACTCTTTGCAAAAGGAAGCTGATGAGAGTTTTAGTTCGAAAACTCGGACTATTATTAATGAGAACAAAGATATTAAAGAGACTTTTTCTGAATTATTAAAAATGGCGAAAAAACAAGTGAGATCAGTATGGGAAATCAGTAGCTTACAAAATTATCTGAAAAACCAGATTGTCCCTAGAGGTCTAAGAATTAACATCAGTCCAGCTAATAATCTAGCCAATGAAACATTTATTAGAAAATGGCAGTAAATACTGCTAAAATGTTCCTTTGACCTAATGTCACTTATCATTGAGACAGAACAACAGAACCTAGATATTATAAAACCAAAGCTGACTCTGAACCAACAGGAGTTTGGGAAGTTCAATGAAACACCAGAGTATAATATCTTCTGTACCAGACTCAATGATAACATAGAAAAGTTCAAAAAAGAAATTAAAGACCGTAAGCAAAAGAAATTCTGGAGAGACCAGACAGATTTTAAAACTGGTAGAATCTTTAGAAGACTTCCTAGTGGAACTCAGAAACAAGAGAATTCAGATATAAGCTCTTCAGAATATGATAACTCTGATGATTTCCCGACACATCACATCAGAAATAGGAGATATAATTCCACTCTCCAAAGGAGAGAAAATTTTGAACAAAAATCGCATTAGCAAGCTAGAGTGAATACCATACCTAACACTCATTTTTTAGAGAGAGGCAGGATTCCCCCACAAGGACCAGAGAGGAATCTGAGATCCAGAGCCAACAGAGTCCCCTAACAGTTAGTCCCCTTGTCTCACAAGACAACAGTCTTCAGATAGTCAATTTGTCTAGTTTTCCCCTCAACATCCACCATATGTCAGTATTACAAAGAGGGTTGACTTTTGTTACTACATCCAGATCCGATACCTTCACACATATTAAAGATGTTAATCTTTTTGCTTGTAAATTAGCATTGTACAAGTTTTACAAAATAAAGGAGGAAAGAGAGTATATGGATCTGGGAATAGGGAAGGAGGATATAGAGGCATTACGAACTCTTTTATCCCCGTTAGAAAAAAATGACTCTGCTAAAATTAAAGACATAGTAAAGTTCAAAACCTGGAGAAATAAAAGTTCATTCACACCAGGTTTGAAAGTCTTTGCCAACATCTGGGTTTTCCTACAACAAATAACCTTAGATATTGAAAATATTGACTATCTGAGACTAAGAAGGGAGTTCAATTTAAATAATAAAGAATTCACAGCTCTTAAAGATCTGGAAAAGTGCAAAGAAATACAAATCAAACCTGCAGATAAGGGAGGTAATATTGTGATTATGAACAACAATGACTATAAGGATATGTGTAGTAGAATTTTGGATGATACAAGTACATATAGGATTATGCCTAAAAATCCAACTATCGAATATAAAAAACTGTTAAAAAATATCTTGGATAATGCTAGTAAGGAAGGGTTGATTGATGACCAAACATATCAGTTCTTATATCCCAAATTTCCTACAATGTTCATTTTTTATTCCCTCCCTAAAATACATAAGAAGAAAGTACCCATGCCAGGAAGACCCATTGTATCCGGCACAAACAATCTGTCTCACAATGTGAGCCTATTCATTGACCATCATATGAGAGAAATGGTAGCTAGTCTACCATTGTATGTTAAAGATACTAATGACATCCTTAAACAATTAGAAGATCTTAGTGTACCAAATGAAGTCTGGCTAGCATCAGTTGATGTTGAGGCCCTTTATAGTAGCATTCCCCACCAATATGGGATTAGAGCGTTAAGCTACTATCTAGGTATGAAGGGAATTACCCATACCAAATTTAATGATTTTCTATTAGCTCTACTAGAATATGTGTTAAAACACAATTATTTTATCTTTAACAACAAATGGTATCATCAGCAAAAGGGCACAGCTATGGGGACCCCATGTGCCCCTAGCTATGCAAACTTGCTACTAGGGTGGTGGGAAGAAAAATATGTATTCTGTGATTCCCTCTCCTCTCTCTCTGAACATGTGCTAGTGTGGCGCCGCTTTATAGACAACGTCCTAGTGGTCTGGACCGGTACTAAACAAGACTTTGAAAGGTTCATGGCTGAACTTAACACTAATGACATAGGCCTTAAATTCACGTATGAAATAAACTCTTCTTCCATCACATTTCTGGACTTGATGATAAAAAAAGATGAAGATGGAAGACTCTCCACCACGACCTACAGAAAAGATACAGCCACCAACTCTTTGTTAAATTGGAGTAGCCAACACTTTGAGCCACTCAAAAGAGGTATCCCCAGGGGACAATATCTCCAGATAAAAAGAAATTGTAGCTCTGATGAGCATTTCAAACTGGAAGCAGACAAATTAAGAACAAGGTTTTTGGAAAGAGGCTATTCCAAAAGATGCCTCAAATCTGCTTACAATTTTGCATTAAATTGCAACAGAACAGAACTACTTAATGGCCTTAATAAAAAAAGACAAATAGACAATGTGAACAACCACCCACGCTGTATAATGACTTTTGGATTTGATTCAGACATCATCAGGGAAATACTATCAAAACACTGGCATCTCATAAAGAGTGATGATAATCTTAAAGAAATTCTACCACCAAGGGCCTCCATTACATACTGCAGGGGTAGAAATCTAAAAGACATGTTAGTTCACAGTTCTTTTCAAGAAATCCAACCCAAAACTTGGCTAAAACCATTGGCAGGCTGCTTCAGATGCAGTAAATGCAAGTTTTGTAGATATGTCATTCCAACTAAAATATTTGAACATCCAATGACAGGGGACAAATTTGCTATAAAAGAGTTTTTGAACTGTTGTTCCACTGGAGTGGTATATGTGGCCTCTTGCATTTGTAAGAACATTTATGTAGGTAAAACTAGGCGCCAGCTGCGCCGGAGAGTTGGTGAACATGTAAATAGTATTAAACATTAATTAGATACACCTATTGCTCGCCATGTGAAATACTATCACGACAATCATAGTGAAGTATTATCCTTTTGTGCGGTAGAAAAAGTACATGCAGGACCTAGACAGGGAGAATTGGAAACCAAATTATTGCAATGTGAGGCGAGATGGATTTATAAACTGAAAGCACAAAGCCCTTTTGGTTTAAATGAAGGTTTCACTTTTACACATTTCATTTAAGACACGTGACAACAAATCACATATATAGTTGTGAGCGTACGAGTTGTAGCTAACGCTGCGGGCTCGCGTAGCGAGCCCGCGGCCCTCGCGTAGCGAGGGCCGCGGCTCGCGCAGCGAGCCGAGGCCCTCGCAAAGCGAGGGCACTGCCCGAGGGTCTCAGTTGCTGGCATGGAGCGCCGAAGGCGCTCCATGCCAGCAACTGAGGACCTCGCAAAGCGAGGGCCGCAGTTGCTGGCATGGAGCGCCGAAGGCGCTCCTTGCCAGCAACTGCGACCCTCGCAAACTTCACGTCGCAACCCAAACAGTACGACACACACATTACGACACTCGCAAACAACATACGACACACGTTCACACACATTACGGACTCGCAACACTCGGACGCAACTCGCGAACATTACAAAATGTAAAACACAATACATACACACACCACATACATAAAAAACTTACCTACACTAAGAGGGAGCACCCAGCACCTCAAAAATACAACTTACACCTCGATTTTACTTCAAATAAAACAGTTTAGAGACTAAAAAAAAAACGAAGCGAGAGAAAAAATGGCCGCCGAACAAAACGAAAACGAGGCTACAGCACTCTAAACTCGCAAAACACCACAAGAAACTCGCAAAACACCACAAAACACCTACGCATATTCCGATACAAACGTATAACACACATTACTCGCCATTTGACGCCAATGCGGAAGTACACGACAACGGTTTGGGCTCGCGCACGCACAGTGTTACACTGCACACATTCAGCACGCTTACACAGCAGATCCACACCACTAATGCTGCAGCAACATCAAAACACATTCACAGCTCTTCCACACAATGCTTTAAAATAGGTAAAGTATATTCATTTATTAATGTATTATATATTTCATTATTACACACTAAACAGCATTAGCTACCTTACAATTTCATTGCCGTCATTTTTTGACGGGCAATTCGCTAGTATTATATAATATTAATTTTTCTAACTTGGTTTCACTCAATCCACTTGGTACACACACACCTTTTTATGATTATTTTTTCACTTTAACAGTGAGTTATGGTGACTCTTCACAACTTCACTGTAGTAGTGTGTTTGTTTATATCATATATATATATATCCTAGATGTCACTAGGCTTATTCTCCTGATATGAGAGTTCTACTAGTATATTATATACATTTTTCACTCGGTTTTAGACCCTTTATTGGCCATCATGCCCTTCTTAGTTATATTATATTTTCTTCATTCACTCCTTCAACACACATTGCTTCTTCACACACTGTTCCCAAGGAGGTGATCTTCATTTAATCCCCATCTTCTTTTTTATTGTTCTTTTATTTCCATCATACATTCTCACATATTTATTATATATATGTTCACTCATCTAATTATATGGGTCTGGATGGTTTTATTCAGCCCATAAGTTCCTTTGTTTACAAGCTCCGCTTTCACCCACATCCATTGCATGGTATCTTGATACTTCTTCTTTCCTCTCGTTCATGAGTTCATCTTCCGTTTTTTACTCTAGGATCATACCCTTATGAAGTGTACACCTCCTTTAAGTTGGAGGTAAAAAATGCTCATAATTATGGCAGTATGCCTTATTGCTGTTACCATGGCATCCTTTGCGTATATAAGACCCTAATCATGCAGCCTCGTGTAATTTCCCCTTTGAGAAAGACGTGCCCACGTCGAAACGCGTCAGGCCCCAGTAACCACGCAGTGCACGTCATCACGCTAGACGTGCGCATGAGCGTTACAGACCAGGAAGTCACGCTATGTGCAGCTCGTGAACGCTGAGCGTTTGGCCTAGCTTAATGTCCCTATAATCCCTATCAGGGCTCCTATACTTCTCCACACAATTTTTTCCCATCTCCAGACGATCTGCTTTATTTCAGCCTATCCTTTTAAGCTCATAGAGTGCATTTATGAGAGGCTACAAGTCTCTAGAGGGCTAAAACTGGTGAGATAAGTCAATTGGAATAACTGTTAAATTTACTATATGGTGCTTGATTCATTATATGGTACCATATGTATATGTCTCTATAGACATTGATATATATTAGGAGTTCTAAGTATAGGAGCTGGTATTTAGGGACAGTATACTTATTAGCTAGCCACACTCCATTTTGAGCTAGCACATCTTTATTTATGGAATTTCCATTTCAGTAGTAATTGCTGTGACTGAAGGTTGGAGTGACAGTATCCCTCCAATTGGAGTATATTATTTTCTATATAGAGTTCCTATAAAGAAATAGGATTTCTGTGCTCCTCACATGTGCCCTTGTTTTAATATACACCCTTGTTTTATTCGTCGCTATTTTGCACCAATAAATAAATAATAAACTAGATTTGCACTTTATCCCCTTTACCTTATCATATTGAATTTGGGGTGGGAAACACCCTGGGGAACCGTGAATTCCTCACGTCTCTGTGTTTATATATTGTTGTAGGGGCTATACACATAAATGTGCGTGTCTTATGTCACTATACATGAATCAGATTTTCATAGTTAAAGTTGTTGTTTTTTTGTGCTGTCTTGATAATAAAATGTAATATATTATAGCTTACCTCTCAGTTGTAATTTGCACAATGTAAAGTAGTAAATTAGGAAACAATTCTCTTCTCAAGTAACAGCAGCAGTTACCTATCCAGTCACTCCGTGCATCACCTGAGTAGAAATGTAGAATTTTCTGGAAAGTAGGCAGTATTTATAAACTTTCAAGTGCCTCAGATCGTTAGAACGCAATACGCATGCGCTATTTGCGTTCCAGCTTACAATTTGCATTCCTTCCACCATTTTATGAGTAGTAGTTTTCAAAATGGTGGTTAATATCAGTGTGGTACGTGCCGCATAGGATGTGTTTCAGTTTTGCGAGTCACTGTAGTATAGTTATGTCTGTAGCCTCGTTGTTCGGCGGCCATTTTTTCTCTCGCTTAGGTGATTTTCAGCAGTTTAAACTTGTTTTTTTGGACTTAAATAGACGTGTATATTAACTTTACGAGGTCCCGGATGCCCACCCCCCCTTGCTGTAAGTAAGCTTTTTATGTGTTCGTTGTGTTTATTTCTTGTGTTTCTGATGTTTTCATGTGTGCCGTTTTGGCCGGTTTTGCGTGTTGGGAATGGGTCATTTTGCTGCCATATTTTTTTGTGAGGGATGCAGTTGATTTTTTTCTAAGTCGTGCGTGTGTGTTAACCGTGTGTGAGGCGCCTTTGAGTTTTTTTTTCTAAGTCCTGCGTGCGTGTTAGCCGACGTTGGATCTTCCACCACCGCAAATGCGGCCCCTCGCTTTGCGAGGGTCCGTATTTGCGGAAAACACAGCCGTTGTTTGAGCCTCCACCTTCCGCAAATGCGGCCCCTCGCTTCGCAAGGGTCCGCATTTGCGTTAGCAGCAACTCTTATGCTCACAACTATATATGTGATATATATATGATCTTATGAGTAGGTAGTTCACCACAACAATCATTTATAATATGGTTTGCAAATGTTTGCGAACCAGCGAACCCGGCGAACCGCCATAGACTTCAATGGGCAGGCGGATTTTAAAACCCACAGGGACTCTTTCTGGCTACAATAGTGATGGAAAAGTTGTTTCAAGGGGACTAACACCTGGACTGTGGCATGCCGGAGGGGGGTCCATGTCAAAACTCCCATGGAAAATTACATAGTTGATGCAGAGTCTGGTTTTAATCCATAAAGGGCATAAATAACCAAACATCCCCCTCCATCATCATCCTCCCCTGTGTCTCTTTCCCCCCTTCCTCATCACCCTCCCCTGTGTCTCATCCCCCCTCCCTCATCATCCTCCCACCTCCCTCATCATCCTCCCCTGTGTCTCTTCCCCCCTCCATCATCATCCTCCCCTGTGTCTCTTTCCCCCCTCCCTCATCATCCTCCCCTGTGTCTCTTTTCCCCCTCCCTCATCATCTTCCCCTGTGTCTCTTACCCCCTCTCTCATCATCCTCCCCTGTGTCTCTTCCCCCCTCCCTCATCATCCTCCCCTATGTCTCTTTCCCCTGTATCTCTTTACCCCTCCCTCATCATCCTCCCCTCTATCTCTTTACCCCCTCCCTCATCATCCTCCCCTGTGTCTCTTCCCCCCTCCATCATCATCATCACCTGTGTCTCTTTCCCCCCTTCCTCATCATCTTCCCCTGTGTCTCTTCCCCCCTCCCTCATCATCCTGCCCTGTGTCTCTTTTCCCCCTCCCTCATCACCCTCCCCTGTATCTCTTTACCCCTCCCTCATCATCCTCCCCTGTGTCTCTTCCCCCCCTTCCTCATCATCTTCCCCTGTATCACTTCCCCCCTCCCTCATCATCCTGCCTTGTGTCTCTTCCCCCCTTCCTCATCACCCTCCCCTGTATCTCTTTACGCCTCCCTCATCATCCTACCATGTATCTATTTACCCACTCCCTCATCATCCTCCCCTGTGTCTCTTCCCCCCTCCATCATCATCCTCCCCTGTGTCTCATCCCCCCTCCCTCATCATCCTCCAACCTTCCTCATCATCCTCCCCTGTGTCTCTTTTCCCCCTTCCTCATCATCTTCCCCTGTGTCTCTTCCCCCCCTCCTTCATCATCCTGCCCTGTGTCTCTTTCCCCCCTCCCTCATCACCCTCCCCTGTATCTCTTTACTCCTCCCTCATCATCTTCTCCTGTATCTATTTACCCCCTCCATCATCATCCTTCCCTGTTACTCTTCCCCCCTCCATCATCATCCTCCCCTGTGTCTCTTTCCCCCCTCCCTCATCATCCTCCCCTGTGTCTCTTTTCCCCCTTCTCTCATCATCTTCCCCTGTGTCTCTTCCCCCCTCCCTCATCATCCTCCCCTGTGTCTCTTTCCCCGCTTCCTCATTACCCTCCCCTGTATCTCTTTACCCCTCCCTCATCATCCTCCCCTGTATCTCTTTACCACCTTCCTCATCATCCTCCCCTGTGTCTCTTTTCCCCCTTCCTCATCATCTTCCCCTGTGTCTCTTCCCCCTCCCTCATCATCCTGCCCTGTGTCTCTTTCCCCCCTCCCTCATCACCCTCCCCTGTATCTCTTTACCCCTCCCTCATCATCCTCTCCTGTATCTCTTTACCCCCTCCCTCATCATCCTCCCCTGTTACTCTTCCCCCCTCCATCATCATCCTCCCCTGTGTCTCTTTCCCCCCTCCCTCATCATCCTCCCCTGTGTCTCTTTTCCCCCTCCCTCATCATCTTCCCCTGTGTCTCTTCCCCCCTCCCTCATCATCCTCCCCTTTGTCTCTTTCCCCCCTTCCTCATCACCCTCCCCTGTATCTCTTTACCCCTCCCTCATCATCCTCCCCTGTATCTCTTTACCACCTCCCTCATCATCCTCCCCTGTGTCTCTTCCCCCCTCCATCATCATCCTCCCCTGTGTCTCATCCCCCCTCCCTCATCATCCTCCCATGTCTCCTTTCCCCCTCCCTCATCATCTTCCCCTGTGTCTCTTCCCCCCTCCCTCATCATCCTGCCCTGTGTCTCTTTCCCCCCTTCCTCATCACCCTCCCCTTTATCTCTTTACCCCTCCCTCATCATCCTCCCCTGTATCTCTTTACCCCCTCCCTCATCATCCTCCCCTGTGTCTCTTTCCCCCCTCCCTCATCATCCTCCCCTGTGTCTCTTTTCCCCCTCCCTCATCATCTTCCCCTGTGTCTCTTTCCCCCCCTTCCTCATTATCTTCCCCTGTGTCTCTTTCCCCCCTCCCTCATCATCCTGCCCTGTGTCTCTTCCCCACTCCCTCATCATCCTCCCACCTCCCTTGATGATAAGGGGGGGGAAGAGACACAGGGATAAGTGTGAGGGGTGTTAGGGTAAGGGGTGTTAGGGATAAGGGTGAGGGGGTTAGGTTTTAGGGTGAGGAATGTTAGGGATAAGTGGGAGGGGTGTTAGGGTGAGTGGTGTTAGGGATAAGTGTAAGGGGTGTTAGGGTGAGGCATGTTAGGAATAAATGTGAGGGGTGTTAGGTCTTAGGGATAAGTGTGAGGGGTGTTAGGGCTAGGGTGAGGGGTGTTACGGATAAGTGTGAGGGGTGTTAGGGTTAGGGTCAGGGGTGTTAGGGATAAGTGTAAGGGGTGTTAGGGTTAGGGTGAGTGGTGTTAGGGATAAGTGTGAGGGGTGTTAGGGTTAGGGTGAGGGGTGTTAAGGATAAGTGTAAGGGGTGTTAGGGTTAGGTGTTAGGGATAAGTGTGAGGGGTGTTAGTGTTGGGTGCTAAGGTGAGGGGAGGATGATGATAAGGGGGGGAAGAGACACAGGGGTGTCCTTGCAGCAGAGATCAAAAGAGTCCTTCAGGACTGTATTGCACACTGTGTACAGTAGCCTAGCTATGGTTTTCCCTATATATGCAGTATCACCTACACTCAGCCTCCTCTCAGTAAGACTGCAAGTTAGTTATGATTCCAAAATGGCTGCTGTCCATGAGTTAGAAGGCTCTGGAAGGGAGTGTATGCTGCTGATTGGCTGGAATGTGTCTGCTCACTGTGACATGCAGGGTCAAAGTTTGCTCAATTATAAAGTATAGGGGGCGGGTCGAATCTTGCATATGTTCGCAGTTTGCCGCGATCGCGAACATGCTATGTTCGCCGGGAACAGTCCGCCGGCAAACTATTCGGGACATCTCTAATGGTGGGCAAAAGAGCGATAGAATACAACATTATAACATATAACATATATAAGATTAATAGCCTCCTTTCCATTCACACATTGTCATCATTTTATCCGATTATTATTATTGCAAAATATCCCACATAGAGCAGAGCAATCACCATTAATGCTCCTCTACAGAATAACACATGTAAATGCCAGGGTGCTCATGGGAGCTTGATAATATGGAGTAATAGAATACAACAGATCATATAGGAAGACAGAAAACTCCATTAGAATATAAAGACCCCGGAGGCACCCCCAGACATGCTTTGTGAGGAGAATCCTGCATTAATATGAACCTGACACGGGTCACTCTATGGGACACCAGAACACGGGGCAATGTATATAAATGAGATCAATTCCACACAAAACTATTTTCCGTTGTTTGTATAATTTCTAGCAGGTGTCATTGTCTTGTGTATTGACTGTATGAGAATATCTTCACAATTTCCATGTATCCAAATCCAATTTCCAGAGAATGACACCAGTAATAGGAGAGAGTGAAGGACCAGACATGTCTTCTGTGCAATCATCTCCTTTCCTTCAGTATCTAAGCAAAGATCTTATACTGCAAACATTTGCCTCACTATTCTGAGATAAAAGCACATTTCACCCTCGTCGGAGCAGATGAAACTCACAGCTCTGTATTTTATGTCATGTCTGAAGTTGAGATGGTTTCTGGGGTCACCATTTGGCTCCTTCATTGTATGTGAGAATTTTCTGGAATGGTTTAAAGAAAAAAACTCTACAATCTTGTGACCAGATCCTGTTTGTACGGGGCATTTGCAATACTGTTTACTCTTGTTCGAGTGGTTCCTTGGTTTATATGAGACTTTTATGGCAGGATTGTGACTTAAGATTCCTTCAAGAGTTTAGTTTCCTCAGTATGTCCTTAGTCCTTCATGGGTCACGGCCTTGCTCTGCATGTTTTATTGTGTGAAGATCATGCATTTCAAGAGTGAACATTTTATCCAACTAAAGATGAAGATTGATCTCATGGTGCCCATGTGGTGGGCATTTGTCTATACTTACCTGATTATAACAATAATGGAACATCCTCCACTCCAAACATCACTTTTGCAGTTTTGGTCTTTAGGGATTCCACGTAAATTCTAATTCCAATTTTTTTTCCATTTATGATAGTGATGGATACCACAATATGTATTATTTGGACTCTCGTAATGCAAATACTTAATATGGAGCGAATATGAGAGCTGCTGATTGCTTGAAGGTCCACAAAAGACCAGCCTGTACAATGATGTCTCTTCTCCTGCCGTTACCACTGAATACAGAGTACTTGGGAACGCTCATGTTATTTTTTGTATTATTGTCATCGTGGGAACCAGCAAACTGATGAAGATCTGTCAGAAGCTGCTCTCTCATGTTATGTCACGTATGGTAAGTGGGATGGGACAGTAGTCTGTAATGTCGTGTGTAATTACTGCAACTGATTTTGTTGTAGAGTTTGAGATATTTCTGGGTGGTATTTATTAGATAGTCTTTGCAGTGGGAGATATAATGCCATATAATTATTGTACCATTATAACATTATAATGTGAAATATGCCAAGAGGATTGATCATATCATTATACTTGGCATGGGTGGATCTACCAGTGGTGGGGCTGGTGCCTTGCACTAGGGCCCTCCTTTTTTGTTTCTTTCTTTTTTTTGTTTAATTGTTTTTACACATCACTGTACAGGTAATATATTGGTGTTTTGGGCATTGCCCACAGATTGTGTTTGTTGTGATCTGATTGGGCTGCAATATCTGAGAGGTGATTGGACGCATATAGTTTTGTTTTTTATAGTAAATACAGAGTCATTTTATTAGCTGGATTTGGACAATTACACAGAATACCGATCCAGACATGGCACTCATCTCTACCCAGTGCCTACATGATATGAAGTACGCAGACCCAAGCACCAACTTCCATCATTACATTCACATACATACATACATACATACATGTGAGGGCTATATAAATATGGGGCAATACTATTTATCTTAATGTACCAACTCCCATAATTTCATTCACATACATACATACATGTGAGGGCTATATGAATATGGGGTGATACTATTTATCTTAATGTACCAACTCCCATCATTTCATTCACATACATGCAAACATGCATACATACATGTGAGGGCTATATGAATATGGGGCGATACTATTTATCTTAATGTACAAACTCCCATCATTTCATTCACATACATACATACATACATACATACATGTGAGGGCTATATGAATATGGGGCGATACTATTTATCTTAATGTGCCAACTCCCATCATTTCATTCACATACATACATACATACATACACACATACATGTGAGGGCTCTATGAATATGGGGCGATACTATTTATCTTAATGTACCAACTCCCATCATTTCATTCACATACATACAAACATACATACATACATACATGTGAGGGTTATATGAATATGGGGCGATACTATTTATCTTAATGTGCCAACTCCCATCATTTCATTCACATACATAGATACATACATGTGAGGGCTATATGAATATGGGGCAATGCTATTTATCTTAATGTGCTAACTCCCATCATTTCATTCACATACATACATACATACATGTGAGGGCTATATGAATATGGGGCAATGCTATTTATCTTAATGTGCTAACTCCCATCATTTCCTTCACATATATACATACATACATACATACATACATGTGAGGGCTATATGAATATGGGACAATGCTATTTATCTTAATGTGCCAACTCCCATCATTTCATTCACATACATACATACATACATACATACATGTGAGGGCTATATGAATATGGGGCGATACTATTTATCTTAATGTACCAACTCCCATCATTTCCTTCACATACATACATACATGTGAGGGCTACATGAATATGGGGCGATACTATTTATCTTAATGTACCAACTCCCATAATTTCATTCACATACATACATACATGTGAGGGCTATATGAATATGGGGCGATACTATTTATCTTAATGTACCAATTCCCATAATTTCATTCACATACATGCAAACATACATACATACAAGTGAGGGTTATATGAATATGGGGCGATACTATTTATCTTAATGTACAAACTCCCATCATTTCATTCACATACACACATACATGTGAGGGCTATATGAATATGGGGCGATACTACTTATCTTAATGTACCAACTCACATCATTTCATTCACATACATACATAAATGTGAGGGCTATATGAATATGGGGCGAGACTATTTATCTTAAATACCATATAAATGACTGTATAAAAATGGACTCTTTGCCTTTACTAATGGGTCCTTCAGGTCTTTTGTTTTTACACATTTAGGTTTTGCATTTATACAAATACCCAACACAAAGCTCTTCACCAGAGAGTTAGGTCTATTTAGACTCCGCAGCCAGTGGGACTTCTTCTAGATCTGGTCCAGTATCTGTACAAACATTGGAAGAACAGACATTTCACAGAAGACAGCAGCTTATCCCGGGTCTGGTGAAGATCCCAGAATGCATCCAACTGATTTTGTTGTCTTTGTGGTTCTTTTTGAAGCTGAAGTCATAGCTGGAATACTTATCAGCACTTTTATTGTGATTGTGAATTTCCTTGATTGGTCTGAGAAGAAAATGCTGAGCTCCTGTGATCAGATCCTACTTGCGCTGGGTATTTCCAATGCATGTTACCCATGGTTCAGTGGTTGTTTGCTTTATATCGGCTTTGTGCAGCCACAGAGTATATTGGCCAATTACTTTCCAGTTGTTTACGCTCTTACCATCTCCGCCTTCCTATCCAGTTCTTGGATCACCGCCTTGCTGTGCTTGTATTATTTTGTGAAAATTGTGCAGTTCCCAAATGGTCTTCTTGTTCGACTCAAGATGAAGATTGATCTCTTGGTGCCTTGGCTGATATTAGTAGTAAACGTGGTATCTATCTTGAGTAGCATCCCTATGGCCTTGAACTTTTCCAATGTATATTCTAATGTTACAAATCCCATCACTGGTAACATCTCATCAGTGACATCTTGGATCAGCAATAACTCCATGCAGATAGTATCTCCTCTCATTCCAAACTTTCTGGTTCCATTTCTGACTGTGATGGTCACCACATTTTGTATCATGCGTTCTCTCTACAAACACGCACGTAACATGGAGCAGAACATGGGAGAAGTTGGCAACTTGAAGGTGCACAGACGAGCGGCCCGGACCATGCTCTCCCTTCTCCTTCTATATCTAGTCTTCTATGTGGCACAGCTTGTTTTGGTGTCCAGCGTTCAGCCACAGTTGGGTCTACAGTACTGTGTGACTTGTGTATTGGTCTTGGCTTGTTCTCCTCTTCAATCCGTTATTCTCATTTTGGGAAACAATAAACTGATTCAGCAATATCGGACATTATATTATTATATGTCATGCAAGGAAGATGCTAAAGAGACAGGACCCTAGTCTGTAATCTCCAGCCCAGATAGTAAACCTTCTATCATTAGTCTTTTATTCAACTAATATTTTATATTCTTGTAAAAAATATACTAAAAATATGAAATAAAATTGGATTCTTGGTTATAGAAAATGTGTGTTTGCTTTTTCAAAGTATCAGATGATATAATGATATTGAGCAGCGACCCTGAGCCAGTTCTGGGACTGGTGCTGGTCTTTTGGACCTTATCAAGTTGGGAATGGGTTTAAAAGAGTCATGAATTGGATGTGAAATATTGATAATTAGGATTGGTTGACCACTTCTACATGCTACAGTTATAAATAGATTGTTGAAGATGGTGGTTTAGACAGATATACCATAATTAGGCCCCGTTACAATAGGACTACATGGTGTCAGTGTCTAACATGAATGATGTTGTGATGATTTAGTGTAGATCGCCAGCGCGCCGGGGACTTATACGCACCATAGGTATGTATAGGTGTCTAATCACAACAAGTAGATAAAAAGATAAGTGTGAGATCTAGTTGCTCGGTTATTATATTTTAATGTTTTAGACTTTCTAGTAATCAGTAAGTTATGAAAAAGACAATTGATTTGAGTAGGTATCCATTTTCAGAAGCTCACACGTCTTCTTTGTAAGATATCTATTTATTGTTCCTCTTGTACCATGGATGTAGATGCTACAGAATATTTACAGATGTGCTAACACATCCCCGACATTTTACTGGGTTAAGTAAACACAATTTTGGTTCCCTTTCCATCCAAGTAATTGGAAATGGGTATCATGGTGAGATACCACGCTGGTGAAATTATGGTGAAGTCCTTTAGAACATCCATATATGAATTCCCTTTGGTTATTGCTGCAGTTAGTGCTGCCTTTTATTGGACAAACATTTTATTTAGAATAACAAAGCAATATTGCTCCTGACTTGATAAAGAGAGATGTATGTCTCGAAAGCTCATCACTCGAAATACAAAGTTTGTCCAATAAAAAATATATCAACTTTGATTATTCAACTGATTTTAAAGTAGCTTGTAATACTACAAAATAATCACTAGATGTCAGTCTAGCACAAACCATGCCACAAGAGAAGAAAGCTGCAACCAAAAAAAGAAAAATGAGAAACGAAAAAATTATATAAAGAATTAAAAAAAACAAAGATAAGAGTACATATATTTTTTTGAATAAAAAATTATGGCTTCTTCAACAGACTTCAGTTCACAGATAAACGGAATTTGGACACTATATTATTATGCAGTTGTTTGGTCATCACACACAAAAATGGTAGTAGTGGAAAAAGTTTGGGCCGAGCTACCAGTGGTGTAGGTGGTGCATTGCACCAGGGGCCTCCTCTGGGGGGGGTGTTGTGTCATTTCTTTTGGGTGTTGTGTGGGACGAATACTGAGAGGAGATGGCTACCTAGAGGACTGGGTGCTAAGTAGGGATGGCTACTATGTAGAGATAGTATATGTGTATATACAGTATATGTGTGCTTCACGCAGACAGGAGATAAGGAAAGGGGAACAGCTATGGAAATGGGTCTTGCGGGAGCAGCTATGGGAAATGGTCAAATGGATAGTGGTCTTAGGATGGCAGTTGCTATGGAAATGGGTCTTGCGGGAGCAGCTATGGGAAATGGTCTAATGGATAGTGGTCTTAGGATGGCAGTTGCTATGGGAAGAGGTCTTGGGAGAGGGGAAAGGCGGTACACAATTTTTGGGGGGGAATGAGGCCCCCCCATTCTCTTGCTCCCCCACTGGCTGGATCACATGGAGATAATGTATAGACTGAAGGTGCAGAAGGTCTCACTGTCCATATACAGTGTACGGAATGAACTCAAATGAGCCAGGTGCTGTAGTCCTACACTGTAATCTCTCACCCGAGCGGGTCCCTCTACTCCTTCTGTATAGAACATTATTATACATAAGCAGGTTCATCTACAGAAACATCAAACGTCATCATCACACAAAAATCTACCTACATTGATAAATATAACAATCATACACATAGGTAGAGATGTGATGAACATACACAACAATATAACACATATACAAATGTACATGACCGTCTCTTTTATTGTTTTAATTCACATGAATGAAAAATATAGAATTTTCTTTAAATATTTCATTTTCCAAATTTTAATTTTGAGGATCTGCTCACAGTTTAGTTTTGAAAATATTTTTTGCATGAATGTTGGGGAATCAAAAAATGTTTTGTCTCTTCAGAAATAACTGTACACACATACACATAAAAGCCACAAATGTACATATCACCACCTAAAAATGAGCCGCATAAACCCACAGCTACACACCTACTGCTGTGCAGAAACATACAGAGGAATCAGAGTGAGGCGTCTGTATACACTCCTTACAGTGAGGGAAAGTACCCCAAATAAAGTGATAAGTGATGTAAAAAAGGGACACGGACACTCCAGAAAAGTTGGCTTCATCTTAAAGAGCCTGTACATTGTCTCTACACATTGTGTTGTTCAGTTGTGACTTCATGAATCTCAACACACCATGCTGATCCACTTGGTATTCATGGATACTGGAGTGGGTTGCCAGATTCTTCTACAGGGCGCCAGAGCATACAACTTCTATTATTTGCTAGGTGGTCTCCCATCCAAGCATTGACCAGGCCCAACCCTGCTCAGCTTCAGAGTGTTGTGACCTCTTGGTTCCCCAACTGGAATCAAACCCAGGTCACTGTGGTGAAAGCACCGAGTCCTAACCACTGGACCATCAGAGAACCCCACATTGTGCCTACACATTTTGTCTATACATTGGGCCTATACATTGTATCTATATATTGTGCCTATACATTGTATATACATTGTGCCCATACTTTATGTCTATACATTGTGAGTCTATATACAAATATGGGATGAAAAAATAAAAAAATAGAATCTTTATTGATAAGGGGTAACAACAGCGATATCCTTAAAAACAATTTTATATTAAAAAAATCCCAGATTGGAAAAAGAAAGATAAAATAGGCTATCTGATGTGTGAACATGTACCCACTTGATAATATTTTAAACTCTCAGTAGAGGGGTAAATAAGTTCACACCTAACAGTACTTAAAGGGGATAGTAGATGGCTTATCCAACTCTATTGATCCTGTCTTTATAAATGCAGTTAGTTAATCCTTATGCTAATCAGTAGCCCAGAAAGTTTGATAAGTGTGGAAGAGGGAAAATAATGGTATCATAACATTAGGGAACTTTGTTTTTGACCTGATAGTGATACTAATTAGCACCAGCTGTTCTTTTATATAACAGCATAAACACAATGAAAATCTCAGGAACTATATTGAAGAATAACTAAAAAATATAAAATATAAAATATGAATTTGAAGTGTCAGGGTCCCTTTAAGAATAAATAATATGTATTAAATACTTTTATCTCACTCAGATCTCGTTGTTTCAGATTTACCTCCACGATTTCCATTGGACGGGGGTTATGGACGGGGCTTCCAGGTGACCTAAGGTTTCTTATTCTTTGAGGCCTTTATGGTTTAACATCACTTCCTACAAACAACTTTTGTCAATAACAAATCTGCATTTTGAATATAATATGCCAATAGATGACAAACTCAATCCCACACATAGAAGACATCACCCCGAAGACTTGGGGTATCTTCTGGACTCTCCTCACCAGCCACATTGGAATTGGGCACATTCAGCAACATAAGAGGCAACAAATTATTCACAGTTTACTGCAGAAATACAATTATATTTGTATTAGTCCTTCACATGACTTGGATATAACATTATAACCGCCTTCTTGGCACAGTCACATGCCAGTGGGTGCCGTGGTGTGATTACGCTGTAATTGTCAGTGATGCAGGGTGAAACTAAGTGGGGACGCCCATGTATGAGTAGGCACTACAGTGGGTGCATAGGCATCAGCCACCATATTTGTAATGAATATTTACATTAGATTGTTACAGAATCAAAGGACCACTAACGTGTAATAATTATAATAGGCTGTGTTGAAGAGCCTGGATTGATAAAGTACATAATGACAACCTGTAATTTTCAACTTTTGTATTAAATTTCACTTTATTGATATATACTTTAATGATATATATAGCCCCTTGACAATATGGGGGAGTGAGGACCCCAAAGGATAACCCACCCCAACAGACAGACTAACAGTCTGTCAGGTTCTGAAACCACCACATTACTTTGGGTTTATTCTAATGGATGCTGCCAGTCAGAAGTCTTCACAAGTGTGGCCTGGAAGGTGCTATATTCTGAGAGTGAAGGATAAACTAAGACGTTACCCCAAGAACAGGGATTCCCACTCAGTATTTCACTGGTAGGAACAGCACGGAGATAATACATACTGATATAGGTTTACTTTTGAAACTTTAAGGATAATGTTTTTTTAATTTAAGAATACCAGTTATTCTAAAGTAATATGTAAGGAGATGTATTAAAAAAAATCATATATATATATATATATATATATATATATATATATATATATATATATATACAAATAGCCTAGTTTTATGCTAGTCTTAGCTCCCAGAAAATAATGCTGTGACCTATATGTGAAAAATGTTATGTTATTTTTTATTGACTGCAAATAAAAACCTGACATTTAGTATTCATGCAAATGTCACATCTATAGAGTGTAGCGTGTGTGACGTGTGTAGCGTGTGTGACGTGTGTAGCATGTGTGGTGTGTGTGGCGTGTGTGGTGTGTGTAGCGTGTGTAGTGTGTGTAGCGTGTCATTGCTCTAATTTAGTTTTCACAATTCAGAGATATTGGTACAATGAGCATTCTGAGCATTCTCCTTCCACTTCTGATTGTGTTGGGCACCACCGGGCGTATCACTTGATCGCTCTTATTAAACACATTTACCATGTGGAGAAGTTGGCAATTGCTACAGTGGCTTGGCCATTATTGTCTCTTCTCCTGCTCTGAATCATTTTCTATGAGACAGAGCTCCTGGAGACACTTGATCTTCTGGGGTTTCTCTTGTACAATATTTTGTTCTAACTTTATCAAACAAACAAAAGAATATTCAGAAATATCACAAGTTATACATTATATGTCACGCAAAACAGAGACTAACAGGGCAGGACACGAGATCCTAAACTCAAATCAATTTTATATCATTACAGGTTTAAGGTTTTATTATATCCTCATTAATTAGAGGCATAAATTCCCAAACTGTACTAAAATGTAAATGTGAAATATCCCTTAGTTTTATAATATGACATGTTTTATATTTTACTTTTAATTTATACTACATGCTTTTATCTCTTTGGGAAGGGTATTAGAGTCCGCTAGACTTTACCCCATGGTTCATGAATAAACACAGCCCATGTCTCTTGCGTCTCTAATAAATGCCATCACATCTTCACTAATTGTTGTTGCGTCATCATCTTGATGTAATATATTTCTATACTAGCGACTTGCCTGTCAAAAATGAAAGCAATCACATTTGAAGGCTGGCAATAATGTTTGCCACACAATGCAAGGCTCTCCCCCCTCTAACTTGCCTCCTTCAGTGCTCATTGTGAGCCTCTCTCACCGTCTACTTTATGGGCCTTGCGATGAGCCGCTCATTGCAGGTCTCGGCCAAACCACCAATTTCATGCCTCACAATGAACACCTTTGGCGCTCATTGCAATCCCCACGATGAGTGTCTTCAGTGCTCATTGCAAGCCTCCCCCCCTCAACTTTACAGGCCAATGACCGCTCATTTCAGACGTCATCCAACCCTCCACTTTCGTGCCTTGCGATGAGCGCCTTCGACACTCATTGCAAATCTCTCCCCACTCTCTGACCCCTGTGTCTGTTTCCCCCTCTCCCTTCCATGTGTCTGTTTCCCCCTCTTTCTCACTCCTCCTCTCCCTGCCCTGTGTTTTTTTTACCTTATTTCCCTCCCCTGTGTCTCTTTTCCTCCTCTCTCACCCCCGTGTCTCTTTCCACCCTTTCCGCTCTCTCCCTCCTCTGTGTCTTTCTTCTTTCTCTCTGCTCATCTTGAGTGCCTTGCGTTGAGCGCCGTTGCTTTTATTTTTTAAGCCTCGCATTGATCGGCTAAGTGTTCGGCCTTGTTTTGAGCCTTTTTGAAAACATATACGTCTTCGGCGCTTATTGCCAGCCTTTTTCAAAGTCTTGCGGGTCTCATGATGAGCGTCTTCGGTGCTCCTTGTGCATGCGCAAGCCTGTCATTTTTAACATTGCATGACGACAACTCGTTATTACGACAACTATTATATGTGATAATGCAGAATATTATATTGAACCTTTCAAAAGCTGCTGCCTTCGGCCTCCATTCCATGGCTCCCATAAGAACTCTTGGAAAGCTGTCTCGCAAATACGGGAGTTATGAGAAGCTATTTGGTGGAGCTATTCTATGGCTCCCACATAAAATTATCTTGTAAAACTTACTGACTCGCATCTAGGGGCTGTTTCCAAAGAAACGCCGGAATATAAACCCCTGAATTGTGCCAAAATTTAGCAATCAAGCCTCAAATCGCACACAATTAAAGTGTTGGCTTATTCATAGAGATGGATTTGAGGCATCCATGGCTTCTCTGGGCATTTTCTATCTTTACATAAGTTTGAAAGTACCCATAAACTTTTGTAAATTTGCAGGACTCGGACTAACTTCCTAGTAAACATCAGTGAGATTGGATATTTTTGTGATAGTAATTTGTAAAATAGTTATGGGACCATTACTCTGGGCTTAGTATATTAGGCACATTCAGGTGCTCGGATTGCATTTCTCAGAGCTTAGAATTGAATATTGTACATTCTCAGTAATGTTTTCTCTTTTAACTTTCTATATAATGCAGAATTTGTATGAATTGGAATATTGTGTAATGATATGTCATTTTTGTTTATTTGTATGTTCGAATAATTAAATAAAAAAAAGTAAAAAAAAATAATTGTGTGTATGTTGTGTGTATGAACTTCACTGGACTTATTTCTTATGAGAGCCATGGAATGGAGGCCTTATTGTCTTAAAACTGGATTGATTATAATACCATATACTGGAATTAAACGATTGAAACATTGAGTTTTATGTCACTTCTCATTTATTTTACTTCAAAACAATTATCTGATACGATTTTATATTTATATGTTGCAGCTTTTTCAAGGTATAAACTGTACATATGGTGATTTAATTTCAAATTCAGATTAAGCTATAATTCATTATTCTAATTTCAACCCAGCCCTTGTTATGGGATGTTCATTAGTTTCTTTGCATTTCCTTTCTAAACACATTTATCCCATTATCATGGTTAGTTATTCATAATTCTACATAAAAATTTGGACAATAATGGTGGTTTAAGAACCTCATAATTTATAAAATATCTTTAGAATGTAAAGAAATGTAAAAAAAAAAAGTTTTTTTTTGTGTGGATAAAATACATTTATGGGTGAATATATTGGGCTATTTGTTCTAAATGGAGAAGTGTTGGAGATGTGGTATGTTTTGAGCCTCATTTGCATTGCCCTACCCAGAATCCTTACCTACACTGGAAATACTGTACTTGAGACATGCAAGTTCAATCAGAATCACCTTTTTACTTTACAATAACATAGTAATGGATAGATTCTATATAGATTCACCTATTAGTATATCTGGCCCATTCTTCACATATCTATTGTTTATTTTACATGTTTTGAATTCTGTTGTACAAACAGTAAGACAATATTCTTGGATTTTGCATTTACCCAAAGTCACGCTATGGAAACAATGACATCAACTTCTTGGAAAACTTCTGCAGGAAGCCCCATCAGCATGACATGGGATTATTCATGGGCTGCATAAACATATTTGTATTATATATGGCCATTACTGACAATACTAACTGTGACAACATTACAATAGACCATTCATACGTATACCATACGACAAAGAAACAGTATTATTAATCAGGACAAATCTGAACATGATACAGGTAAAAGCTGAAGGATTCCCAAACCAACAAAATCCATTTAGAGAATATTGTATATTGTTTGGACAAGAATCCAGCACATATTTTTCATAAAAAGGCAGAATTACATCTCCAATAGTTTTCACATCAGTAAATCTGGCCAATATCCAGTGTATTTGGGGACAGTAGTAGGTGAAGGACATTGAGATTTGTATTTACCAAGAGGTTAATGATATGTGTAAATGTGTTTGATTACATTAAAGTACAGACAATAAATGCACACAGTCTCCTGTCTTATATGTACTCTTGTTTAGTCTTAACATATATATTTATTTAGTTTATACACATTTGTATAGCACTTTTAGTATAATATAAAGCAGTTTTCAGATTTGTGATAAAAGGGTAAATTACAATACAGATATAATAATACAAAGTAGATATAGGAATGTTATTTTAAATCAGTGAAAAAGTAGCATTTTGTTACAGATGTAGAATAGTATTTTCAGCCCAAAATGGCAATCTCTTGAATCGCACCTTTTATTACACAGTTGCACAGTAATTTCCTCTCTGACAATATAGACATGATCAGATCTTCTCCGATCCAACATGTTTGAAATATTACCAACTGTCTCCTTTGAAATAAATACATTATTTATTTGCCCCCAAAACATTTTTGTTCTCAATGTCTACCAATTCAATGGTGATCTTTTATCTAAAAAAAAATTCCAACCTGTTTTTAACACTTTCTATTGAGCTTAGTATAACGGCCTCCATTGGTAGAGAATTCCACTGTCTGACCTTCTTTAGTGTAAAGATCCCATTTTATTGGTGAAGATGAGATCTCAATTTCCTCTAACAACATCATTGCATGAAAGGTTCTCCTAAAACAGGACTAATATTTTCTCTGGATATATTTATTTGTATGGAGATAATTACCACGGTTTTATGAAACTCATGAATCCAATCATGTTGAGTGCAGCTACCGCTGTGCAACTGGAAGTTGGATTTGCCCATTAGTTGGCAGTTGAACATAAACCCTTTATAAAAGTTTTATATTTTATTTCACTCATTAATACATTAATACAGTGGATATAAAAAAGTCGACACACCCCTGTTAAAATGTCAGGTTTCTGTGCTGTAAAAAAATGAGACAAAGATAAATCATTTCAGAACTTTTTCCACCTTTAATGTGACCTATAAACCGTACAACTCAATTGAAAAACAAACTGAAATCTTTTAGGTAGAGGGAAGAAAAAAATATAAATATAAAATAATATGGTTGCATAACTATGCACACCCTTAAACTAATACTTTGTTGAAGCACCTTTTGATTTTATTAAAGCTCTCAGTCTTTTTGAGTATTAGTCTATCAGCATGGCACATTTTGACATGGCAAGATTTGCCCACTCTTCTTTGCAAAAACACTCCAAATCTGTCAGATTGCGAGGGCATCTCCTGTGCACAGCCCTCTTCAGATCACCCCACAGATTTTCAATCCGATTCAGGCCTGGGCTCTAGCTGGGCCAATCCAAAACTTTAATCTTCTTCTGGTGAAGCCATTCCTTTGTTGATTTGGATGTATGCTTTGGGTCGTTGTCATGCTGAAAGATGAAGTTCCTTTTCATGTTCAGCTTTCAAGCAGAAGCCTGAAGGTTTTGTGCCAATATTGACTGGTATTTGGAACTGTTCATAATTCCCTCTATCTTAACTAAGGCCCCAGTTCCAGATGAAGAAAAACAGCCCCAAAGCATGATGTTGCCACCACCATGCTTCACTGTGGGTATGCTGTTCTTTTGGTGATGTGCAGTGGTTTTTTTGTGCCAAACATATCTTTTGGAATTATGGCCAAAAAGTTCAACCTTGGTTTCATCAGACCATAACACCTTTTCCCACATGCTTTTGGGAGACTTCAGATGTGTTTTTGCAAAATGTAGCCTGGCTTGGATGTTTTTCTTTGTAAGAAAAGGCTTTCGTCTTGCCACTCTACCCCATAGCCCAGACATATGAAGAATACGGGAGATTGTTGTCACATGTACCACACAGCCAGTACTTGCCAGATATTCCTGCAGCTCCTTTAATGTTGCTGTAGGCCTCTTGGTAGCCTCCCAGACCAGTTTTCTTCTCGTCTTTTCATCAATTTTGGAGGGAGCTCCAGTTCTTGGTAATGTCACTGTTGTGCCATATTTTCTCCACTTGATGATGACTGTCTTCACTGTGTTCCATGGTATATTGAATGCCTTGGAAATTATTTTGTACCGTTCTCCTGACTGATACCTTTTAACAATGAGATCCCTCTGATGCTTTGGTAGCTCTCTGTGGACCATGGCTTTTTCAGGAAAGACCAACTAGAGCAAGTGACTTTTATTTGGGGTTAATCAGAGGCACTTTAAATGATGGCAGGTGTATGCTGACTCCTATTTAACACCATTTGGAATGTGATTGCTTAATTCTGAACACAGCTACATCCCCAGTTATAAGAGGGTGTGCAGACTTATGCAACCACATAATTTTTATTTTTCTTCCCTTCACCTAAAAGATTTCAGTCTGTTTTTCAATTGAGTTGTACAGTTTATAGGTCACATTAAAGGTGGAAAAAGTTCTGAAATGATTTATCTTTGTCTCATTTTTTTACAGCACAGAAACCTGACATTTTAACAGGAGTGTGTAGACTTTTTATATCCACTGTATGTTGGTTTGATAAACAATTCACATATTTCACTCCCACCTCCGGAATATTATCTTAGAGCTGTGGCTGACACAAGTAATCCTAACTGCGTCACATTTGTAACTGAATATTTTGCTAATTTGCATCCAACCAAAACCAGATTAGTGACCAGAGAACAACAGGTGAGAAGCAGAAAGCTCGGAGCTAATAAGTGGGATTGGGGTAAAGTTATTAAGCAGTTATAAAAATACAGTCAATATTCAAATTTCTTATGTTTTCTATATTAACTTTTTATCACACAGAGTTTAAGCTTGTATAAATAATCATATAAAGAGCTACAATAGAAAACATTGGAAATGGAGATAAAATATGTTGTAACTCCAGTTTTATTCCCACTTGATAAATATATCCCATTGATTTCCTTGTTCCTAGTGTAATTTCACTCTTTGAAAACCATTATTATTGTTAAGCTCTTTAGTGGTTGATGGTACTAAACAATACGCTTTGCAAACTCAATATCTCACATAATGATTTTGTTCTATTTGGTCGCCATCTTTCTAATAAAAAGGCAAATCAGAAAAAATAATTGATCTGAACCTTTAAATATGTATACAGCACTATATATATCCACATACAAGAACAAAATGTGCATAAAAATAGTTGACTCCACTTTTTAAGAGAGGCTGTATTGTGAGTCTAAGATAAAGTTTATAGTCAATATTAGAAACATAACCTCATCAATATAGTATATAACCTCCATATTGCACATACCAGCTCTAGTGATGTCCTTAGAAAATAAACCATGTTTACTTTAAGAAATGCCTTATATACTTAAAAATATCTCTGATTTGTTTATTTTCACAAAAGACTCTACAGTTGAACGTCAATGCAAACCCAAATGGCAATTAGAAAATATATTGAATATTTGCATTCATCTTAATCCAGGGATAAAGGAGTTAGCTATAATCCCACTTACTGATGTCATTAAGTAAATTAGTCTAGAGCAAATGACTATAAATTATCTCCAAATAGTGACCTAACTCTTAGACACATCTCTAAAAGGACTGCAATAGGGCCGGTGGAGACAAAATCACAACTTGAGAGTCTGGAATCTCTGCCTAAATAAGACCATTGTTGTTGCCATCATTTACTTGCTTGAAGGTCCACTTAAAGTACTTATCTGAATTTTTATTGACACAAAATGGGTGTTGAAAGTTTTGTGATACCCACATTCATGGAGGTAATTCTAATTATACTCATGGTTGAGACCTTCACAGGTATATTGACCAATGGCTTTATTTTGTGCGTGAATCTCAGAGACATGATAAAAGGACAACGCTTGAACTCTTGTGATCAGATATTGGTTGCTCTGGGTGTCTCCAACACAGCTTTCTCTTTTGTAATGGCGGTCTCCATCATGTGCTCTGTTTATTTTACCAATATTTTTCTTATTGACTTTGTGTTTTATATACTGTATTTTCTAATGACGTACACCATCTTTTCCAGTTCTTGGCTTACCTCCTGGCTCTGTTTATTTTTTTGCCTGAAAATCATTAACTTTAAACAAGGTCTTCTTGCTTGGTTCAAGATGAAGATCAACACTGTGGTTCCTTGGTTGATTTTTGCTTCTCAAGTGGTAACTTTCCTTAGCAGCATCCCAGTGTTTTGGGCTTTTACTGAACTGCACGCAGAAAATGCTACAGATGCTCTGATGTCCAATCAAACTTCTGCTAATGTTGGGTACAAGATAGATGCCGATTACAATTCATTTGCACTCATCACCAACTGTTGCATCCCATTCCTGATTGTGATTGTCACCACTGCACGTATCATTGGATCTCTCTTCATGCATGCTCATCATATGAAAAAGAACATGGGAGAGTTTGGCAGCCCCAGTCTGAAGGCTCACCGAGGGGCAGCCTACACAATGTTATCTCTCCTTATTCTCTACCTGCTTTTCTATGTAGTGGAGCTCCTCATAGGATTCTTGTCCATGTACAATCCTTGGTATTGGGTTTGTTTTATAGTTATTTTCTCTTTCTCGACAGTGCAGTCAATCCTACTAATAATGGGAAACTCAAAACTGAAACTGGCAAGTGTGAAGCTACTGAGCATGTGTAGAAGAAAAGATTAACCACCGGGCCTGGTCACAGTGTTACTCTGCCCAACCATATGTAATGTTATAATGATTACTATACATATAGATAATATAAACTATTGTACTCTACAGAAATACACACATAAACTAGAAGATGGATGACACTGTGGGAAGTTAGACAAAACAAGGTGCTTCAGGAAGGAAAGCTGAATAATGTCCTTGTACACGGGCTCCATTGTGCTATTTTCTACAGATCCATAAAGTCTACTTCAAGAAACAATGCACTTGCTTGTTAAGTATGTACCAAACTAACAATATTAGCAGCTGTGTAAGCCATGGAAAGAAAACAACTTTTTTTGTGAAAACCTTAATGTTTGAGGACTCTGTTTATGGATACAGGCAGCCATTTTGTGTTAGTGACATCACATCCTGAGAGCTTGATGATGGGGTGAATTTTTTCATATTCAATTAGGACAGTGAAACAAACAAGCTAAATATATCTCTTGGTTCAGTCTGTCTTTGGATGATGCAAACCAACAGGTTCACCATCTATCTTTCACAAGGTACCAGTGGCATAGTCTGTATGTTGCCTCCCTGATCCAAAATATATTTATAGGCCCACCATGTTATATTTGACATTTTTATATATGTACAAATGTTTTTGCTGTTCACTTGGAGATAACACATCATAGAAACTACATATACTTCTCTTGCCCTCTCTGTTTACTCACCACCACCCACTTTATTTATGGCAAGTCATCATCACCCTCTTTTCTCCAAGCCTCTCACAGTCTACACCTCACCTCCAACCCATTCTCCAAGATCCTCTATTTCTTGTCCTCTTCCCATTTAAGTGTTTCTATTTGAACAGTCCCTCACTATTTATGGTTTCTACACTACACATTGATAATTTAAACATCAGATGCCAAATTGACCCGAAAGGTGAATAAAGGTAGCTTGTTTGATCTGCCTAAAACTGTCCTTAATTCATTTTACTGACCTAATTTATGGCTTACCGGAGGCATTCTTGAATTATGATACTATGTTCTCCTTACCTACATTTTTCTAAAACACAAATAACTGATTTCCTTAGCACGTTTGGAGATATATTACTCTAATCTGCCATTCAAAATTTTAATCCACTACATTATTTTAAATTATACAGTATATTAAGTTCTTTACCAGTAAACTACTTAGCATATAAACATATTGAAAAATTACAATGCTCAGGGTAGGGTATGTTCATAGGCAAAGTTTGTAACATAAGTTTAAAGATGTTTGGAGAAATAAATACTTTGTACTTATACTGTGATCACATTGAGTGCAACAATAATTCATTTTATTAATAATTAAAAATAGATAAAAGTATCACTCCTCAATTTAATTTTAACCCATAGTCAACCTCAAATATCATTAACTTGTGCGCCAAATTAAAGCTCACATTATAAATTCAACCTTCCATTTTAAATTGCTATTTTCATGAACGCTATAATTAGTAATTAAAAAATATAGATTGACTTTATTCCTATAAAATAAAATTGGACCAGAAGTTATACCTAATATTAAAACATATTCAAATATGAGAATGTGCAGAACAGCAAATGATTAAAAGCAAAGTGTTAACTTTTATCCAAAGATGAGGACTTTCAGAAACCTTAGAGTGTCATTCATTATAAGATGTTTTAAAATATTCTGTACATTACAGATCAATTTAAAATTCGACATAAGATTGTAGTGGTATGCTTATTGATTTCCAGGTTGGCTACTATATATTTTTTCCACTCAAGTCCTTATTACTATCTAGAGTGCAGCAACCAATCATTACACAATACTAACTATAAGTGATAGCATCGACAATACTAGGCAAAGACGTTGCCTACTGATGATGTCAGCAGAATGCTGATGAAACGCGCGTTGGGGTTTTGCATCTGTGGATGTGTCTTTCACTGAACCAGTGCTGAGATCTCCGAATTGGGGAGGGAGTGCACACATGTACTCACTTACTATCTCAACAGTCTGTAAGTAATATATGCATTTTACATGGCGTTTGATCACACTAAGAAGGTAAGATATGTATTCATCTACTGTGTATTTGATACAAACCATATATATATGAAATGTGAGATTCGTAGTAGTATCAGACATCTACTCAGTGCTCCATTGTTAACGCATATATACTACATGTTACATTCTTGTGATTGTGAGATATCATTTCCGTGTTCCACTGCTTTCCCTTGATCTGAGACTACTACAGCACTGGGCAATAGACAGGACGGTTTATATTATTTTAATGCATGAATATTAATTAAGGTTACACTTTAAGCAGACACTATTTATTGTGGGCTTTGTAACATTGGTTATCAGAAGCACAATGTAAGCAGGTTGATGTGACATTTGTATGAAAACTGTAAGAAACGTGAGTGGTTAGTAAACTACTATCTAAAACCTGAGCCCTTCTATGAAGAATACTCTTGTTATTGACATTCTGTTGAGGAAAGTGGGTGCATAAATACACATGACTAAAAATATATATATATATATATATATATATATTTCAGGTCTTCTCACTATATGAGGGGTCTTCAACATGTGTTTAAATCCCTTCAGATGTTACGAAACTAGCCAATGACTCCATAATTGTTTAAAGCACTAAACAGAAAGCCAAACAGTTCCATGATTTACTCTGTAGTTATAACTTGTTTGATACCTGGAGGTGTCTAAAACCTGGAGCAAGGGGTTATACCTTCTACTCACACGGGCACCTATCCATTTCGAGACTAGACTATAGTCCTTTTTAATGACTTAAAATTCCAAAAAATCATAAAAGCAGACTTCAAACCAATATTAAGATCTGATCATTGTATGATATCGATAATGCTGAAATCAGATATTGTGCATGGGAGGCGTCCTCCTTGGAAATTGGGGCTATTTATTCTAAAAGATGAACAAATTAGAACTAAGATTTAAAAAAAAAAAAAAATTCTACATTTTTTGAAGAGAAAAGAGGCTCTGTGCAGTCCAATGCAACTCTGTGGCTTGCACATAAAGCATATATTAGAGATGTTTTTATAAAGGCAAAATCCCAATGATTTAAGGAAAAGGGTAGTTCTCTAAGAGTTCTATATATTGATTTGACAAAATTAGATAGAAGCTACAAGCAGAATCCTGATAGAAATATATTTGAACAAATTAGAATTAAACAGGGAGTAATCAAAAAAAAAAAAAAAGGTTACATGAAGCATTCTGGAAGTTTGAACAATGACAATATCTCTGGGGAAATACATCTGGAAGAGATTTAGCAAAACAACTAAAGATAAGAAATGTGAATAATTGTCTTGATAAAATCACATATATAGTTGTGAGCAGGCGAGCTTGCTTAAGCCGTTGCTCACGCTAGCGGGCTCGCATAGCGAGCCCGCGGCCCTCGCGAAGCGAGGGTCGCAGTTGCTGGCAAGGAGCGCCGCAGGCGCTCCTTGCCAGCAACTGCAGCCCTCGCGAAGAGGGCTGCAGCCCTCGCAGCAACTGCAGCCCTCGCGTTCCTTGACAGCATTTGCGGCCTTTGCGAAGAGAGGGAGCTGTGCGTGCACGCCCCTGGAGAGAGGGAACTGTGCGTGCACGCCCCTGGAGAGAGGGAACTGTGCGTGCACGCCCCTGGAGAGAGGGAGCTGTGCATGCACGCTGCTGGAGAGAGGGAGCAGAACTCCATGCCCCATTAGACCCATCAGACTACTTACATTCATTGGAGCATTTCAATTCACCTCCGCCATGTCTCCCCTGCCTGCACATTTTCTGCAGAGGCAGGGAGTTTCAGAATTACGTCACATGCATGCAAAGTCATTCAGGAAGTCCCTGCCTCTGCAGAAAAACGTACAGGCAGGAGATGCATAGTGGTGGATAATTGAACAGCTTCGATGAATGTAAGTAGTCTGATGGGTCTGACTGATGATGTATTGTGTGTGTGTGTGAGGTGTGTGTGTAATGTGCAGAGTGTATACATATATATATATAATGATGTATTGTGTGTGTGTGTGTGAGGTGTGTGTGTAATGTGCAGTGTGTATACATATATATATATATATAATGATGTATTGTTTGTGTGTGTGTAATGTGCAGTGTGTATACATATATATATATATATATAATAATGTATTGTGTGTGTGTGTGTGTGAGGTGTGTGTGTAATGTGCAGTGTGTATACATATATATATATATAATGATGTATTGTGTGTGTGTGTGTGAGGTGTGTGTGTAATGTGCAGTGTGTATACATATATATATATATATATATAATGATGTATTGTGTGTGTGTGAGGTGTGTGTAATGTGCAGTGTGTATACATATATATATATATAATGATGTATTGTGTGTGTGTGTGAGGTGTGTGTGTAATGTGCAGTGTGTATACATATATATATATATATAATGATGTATTGTGTGTGTGTGTGTGAGGTGTGTGTGTAATGTGCAGTGTGTATACATATATATATATATATATATAATGATGTATTGTGTGTGTGTGTGTGAGGTGTGTGTGTAATGTGCAGTGTGTATACATATATATATATATATATAATGATGTATTGTGTGTGTGTGAGGTGTGTGTAATGTGCAGTGTGTATACATATATATATATATATAATGATGTATTGTGTGTGTGTGTGAGGTGTGTGTGTAATGTGCAGTGTGTATACATATATATATATATATATATATTTATATATATAATGATGTATTGTGTGTGTGTGTGTGAGGTGTGTGTGTAATGTGCAGTGTGTATACATATATATATATATATATAATGATGTATTGTGTATGTCTGTGAGGTGTGTGTGTAATGTACAGTGTGTATACATATATATATATATATATAATGATGTGAGGTGTGTGTGTAATGTGCAGTGTGTATACATATATATATATATATAATGATGTATTGTGTGTGTGTGTGTGAGGTGTGTGTGTAATGTGCAGTGTGTATACATATATATATATATATAATGATGTGAGGTGTGTGTGTAATGTGCAGTGTGTATACATATATATATATATATATATATATATATATATATAATGATGTATTGTGTGTGTGTGTGTGAGGTGTGTGTGTAATGTGCAGTGTGTATACATATATATATATATATAATGATGTATTGTGTGTGTGTGTGAGGTGTGTGTGTAATGTGCAGTGTGTATACATATATATATATAATGATGTATTGTGTGTGTGTGTGTGAGGTGTGTGTGTAATGTGCAGTGTGTATACATATATATATATATATATATATATATATATAATGATGTATTGTGTGTGTGAGGTGTGTGTGTAATGTGCAGTGTGTATACATATATATATATATATAATGATGTATTGTGTGTGTGAGGTGTGTGTGTAATGTGCAGTGTGTATACATATATATATATATAATGATGTATTGTGTGTGTGTAATGTGCAGTGTGTATACATATATATATATATAATGATGTATTGTGTGTGTGTGTGAGGTGTGTGTGTAATGTGCAGTGTGTATACATATATATATATATATATAATGATGTATTGTGTATGTCTGTGAGGTGTGTGTGTAATGTGCAGTGTGTATACATATATATATATATATAATGATGTGAGGTGTGTGTGTAATGTGCAGTGTGTATACATATATATATATATATATATATAATGATGTATTGTGTGTGTGTGTGAGGTGTGTGTGTAATGTGCAGTGTGTATACATATATATATATATATAATGATGTGAGGTGTGTGTGTAATGTGCAGTGTGTATACATATATATATATATATAATGATGTATTGTGTGTGTGTGTGAGGTGTGTGTGTAATGTGCAGTGTGTATACATATATATATATATATAATGATGTATTGTGTGTGTGTGAGGTGTGTGTGTAATGTGCAGTGTGTATACATATATATATATAATGATGTATTGTGTGTGAGGTGTGTGTGTAATGTGCAGTGTGTATACATATATATATATATATAATGATGTATTGTGTGTGTGTGTGTGAGGTGTGTGTGTAATGTGCAGTGTGTATACATATATATATATATAATGATGTATTGTGTGTGTGTAATGTGCAGTGTGTATACATATATATATATATATAATGATGTATTGTGTGTGTGTGTGTGAGGTGTGTGTGTAATGTGCAGTGTGTATACATATATATATATATATATATATATATATATATATATATATAATGATGTGTTGTGTGTGTGTGAGGTGTGTGTGTAATGTGCAGTGTGTATACATATATATATATATATATAATGATGTATTGTGTGTGTGTAATGTGCAGTGTGTATACATATATATATATATAATGATGTATTGTGTGTGTGTGTGAGGTGTGTGTGTAATGTGCAGTGTGTATACATATATATATAATGATGTGTTGTGTGTGTGTGAGGTGTGTGTGTAATGTGCAGTGTGTATACATATATATATATATATATATATATATATATATATATATATATATAATGATGTGTTGTGTGTGTGTGAGGTGTGTGTGTGTAATGTGCAGTGTGTATACATATATATATATATATATATATATATATATATAATGATGTATTGTGTGTGTGTAATGTGCAGTGTGTATACATATATATATATATATATATATATAATGATGTATTGTGTGTGTGTAATGTGCAGAGTGTATACATATATATATAATGATGTATTGTGTGTGTGTGAGGTGTGTGTGTAATGTGCAGTGTGTATACATATATATATATATATAATGATGTATTGTGTGTGAGGTGTGTGTGTGTAATGTGCAGTGTGTATACATATATATATATATATATATATATATATATAATGATGTATTGTGTGTGTGTAATGTGCAGAGTGTATACATATATATATATATATAATGATGTATTGTGTGTGTGTAATGTGCAGTGTGTATACATATATATATATATATAATGATGTATTGTGTGTGTGTGAGGTGTGTGTGTAATGTGCAGTGTGTATACATATATATATAATGATGTATTGTGTGTGTGTGTGTAATGTGCAGTGTGTATACATATATATATATATATATATATATATATATAATGATGTGTTGTGTGTGTGTAATGTGCAGTGTGTATACATATATATATATATATATAATGATGTATTGTGTGTGTGTGTGAGGTGTGTGTGTAATGTGCAGTGTGTATACATATATATATAATGATGTATTGTGTGTGTGTGTGTAATGTGCAGTGTGTATACATATATATATATATATATATATATAATGATGTGTTGTGTGTGTGTAATGTGCAGTGTGTATACATATATATATATATATATATATATATATATCACATATATAGTTGTGAGCGTACGAGTTGTTGCTAACGCTGCGGGCTCGCGTAGCGAGCTGCGGCCCTCCCGTAGCGAGGGCACTGGCCGAGGGTCTCAGTTGCTGGCATGGAGCGCCGTAGGCGCTCCATGCCAGCACCTGAGGACCTCGCAAAGCGAGGGCCGCAGTTGCTGCCATGGAGCGCCGAAGGCGCTCCATGCCAGCAACTGCGTCCCTCGCAAACTTCACGTCGCAACCCAAACACTACGACACACACATTACGACACTCGCAAACAACATACGACACACGTTCACACACATTACGGACTCGCAACACTCGGACGCAACTCGCGAACATTACAAAATGTAAAACACAATACATACACACACCACATACATAAAAAACTTACCTACACCAAGAGGGAGCACCCAGCACCTCAAAAATATAACTTACACCTCGATTTTAATCGAAATAAAACAGTTTAGAGACTAAAAAAAAATCGAAGCGAGAGAAAAAATGGCCGCCGAACAAAACGAAAACGAGGCTACAGCACTCTAAACTCGCAAAACACCACAAGAAACTCGCAAAACACCACAAAACACCTACGGATATTCCGATACAGACGTATACCACACATTACTCGCCATTTTACGCCAATGCGGAAGTACACGACAACGGTTTGGGCTCGCGCACGCACAGTGTTACACTGCACACATTCAGCACGCTTACACAGCAGATCCACACCACTAATGCTGCAGCAACATCAAAACACATTCACAGCTCTTCCACACAATGCTTTAAAATAGGTAAAGTATATTCATTTATTAATCTATTATATATTTCATTATTACACACTAAACAGCATTAGCTACCTTACAATTTCATTGCCGTCATTTTTTGACGGGCAATTCGCTAGTTAAATATAAATATAATATTATTACAAATCCAGATAAGATTGTTCAGGCTTTTGGTAATTATTACTATAAACTGTACAACTTGAAAACAGAAAATAGGAAATGCGAATCCCCAGATCTAATTACTCAAGAGAGAAATTGGGGAAGAGAAAATAGCCCCAGTAATTTCCAATTTTAACAAGTATTCATCACCTTGTCCCGATGGATTCATCAAGAGATCTGGGGCATCTATGAACTAGATTAAAAACTCGGATAGAGCAGCGGGGGAAATGTTGAAAGCAACATTAATTAATATATCGAAAAAAGAGAGTGAGCCTTTAGAATGTAAAGACTTCTTCCCAGTCTCACTCTTGAACTCTGATATAAAGATATACGCTAAAATATTAGCCCTGAGATTTAACAAAATCATTAATTCTTTAACCTCACTGGCGGTATGATTATGGCAGTATTTAAAATGTTAATGCAGTACATAAAAAAAAACTGACATAATCATACCGCTCTTTCCCCCTTATCCTCCTCCCTTTCCCCCCTTATCATCCTCCCTTCCCCACTTATAATCCACCCTTGTCCCCCCTTATCATCCTCCTCTTCCTCCGCACCGTAATCATCCTCCTCCTTCCCCTTAACCTCCTCCTCACTTCCCCCTGTCCAGTCCCTATCCCCCTCTCTCCTTACTTTTTATTGTAATCATATGAGCTGCCTGCTCATCTTTCCCCCCGCAGCATGTCTACCGTCAATGAAGTGACCAGCATATGCTAATGAAGTGACATCACAAGCGTGTCACGTCATTAGCATATTCAGGTCAGTTCACTGTTGAAGACATTCTGCAGGGGGAGAGATGAGCAGGCAGCTCATCTAATTACAATCACAAGTATAGAGAGAGAGGGATAAGGACTGGAGAGGGGGAAGTTAGGAGGAGGATAGGGGGAAGGAGGAGGATGATAAGGAGGGAGAAGGAGGAAGATGATCAGGGGGGAGGAGGATGATAAGGGGGAAGGAGGATGAAGGAGGCGGAATGCTGTGCTGAGGCGGCAATTTTGGTAGCACTGGGCCCCCTGCAGTAACCCTGAGTCACTCTCAGGATTACTGCTTAAGTGGTTAATTGGTGGATCAAACAGGCATTCTTGTGGAAAGGAGGCGGGGTTCAGAAAATATAAGAAATGTATGATTACTTATCTCAAAAATAGTGACACCCCAGCGGTGGTTCTCTCCCTAGATGCAGAAAAGGCCTTTGACAGGGTCAGATGGAGATACATGGAGCTAATTCTAGAGAGATACGGCTTTGGAGCTTTCGGCTCTTGGCCGATTAGTGCACTCTCTGGGTCTCCATCCGCCTCTGTCAGGGACCTAGGGTTCACCTCAAGGACTTTCAAAATCTCAAATGTGACCTGTCAGGGGTGCCAATTGTCACCAGTTTTGTTTGCATTATTAATTGAGCCATTCGCTGAAGCCATTAGAAGCTCAGAGAAAATTGTGGGGTTTAGGATTTGTTCAAACAAACAGAAAATATCACTGTTTGCAGATGATATGGTGATTTCAGTGGAGAACCCTTTGAACTCTCTATGGGCTCTTCAGGAGGTGATTGATGAGTTCAGTACAGTATCTAATTATATAATAAATATTTTTAAATCAGAGGCCCTACCCATTAATGTAACACCTAGAGAAATGGTAGCTCTGAGAGAAGCCTTTGCGTACAAGTGGCAAAATAAGTTTAATCATCTAGGAATCAGTGTACAAATGAATTTTCACAAAGTCCTACAAAATTATGATGAGATTTATGGGAAACTAAAGGAGAACATCTTAGCGTGGAATAACAGAATAGTCCCTTGTTCAGGGAGAATACTGGCTGTAAAGATATGTATTTTACCTAAAATAATGTATTTGATGGGTTGTATTCCGATATGGGTTCCATCACATATTAATCTTCAATTCCATTCCTTAATAGATAAATACATCCACAGGAATAAAAAAAATCTGGTTAAAAAAAATATACATGATATGTGATTTTGACCGGGGAGGTATATCTTACCCTTTGATCAAAAGTTATCAACAGGCTATCCAAATGGCTTGTTTGGTAATGTGGTCACAACCTGCTGACTTATATCAGTGGCCACAAATTGAAAATTTTGAATTAGTAAAAGGAGATATAACATTATTATTTTTTTTTTAAGTCAATGTGGAATTTAAGGAGAGGAAGCTTGGGGAATTCCCCATTGCCAAAAATCATTAATGGTGGTGTAGGATTAATCAGCACCTCTCTTTGATGCCCTGACCTTCCTGGCCAAATTGGTTGACTTAAACTTGCTCAAGATTCAGGTAGGAAAGGGTATTATATACCTCAAAGACTGTAAAGATAAGTTTAGGGATTTTCAAGAGTTTTGTATCAATTTCGGGATTCCTAAGCAGTATTAGTTTGAATATATTAAGTTACGGAAAGTTATAACGCTTCTCCTTTTCATCTGTAAACCACAAGAAAGTTAACAGATTTTGAAAAGTTGTTGATCTTTGGAGACACGACTCATCTAGCTGCAAAGTGTTATAAGATTGTTAAGAATTGTTATCAAGATGTGAAACCTTTCAACAGAAGGTTGTCAGAAAGAGATATGGAAGTTACCTGGCCTATTGAAAAGTGGCACTCAGCCTTTGCCATAACTGCCAAATAGAGATGTCGCGAACAGTTCGCCCGCGGACTATTCGGGGCGATTTTGGCATGTTCGCGTTCGCAGCGGAAGGCAAACAAATGCGCTTTTTGGTTCGCCCCCTATACTTTATTATTGAGGAAACTTTGACCCTGCACCTCACAGTCAGCAGACACATTACAGCTTATCAGCAGCATACACTCCCTTCCAGGGCCTTCCTTCTGAAAGACAGCATACATTTTAGAAGGACCGACCAAGCATCTTTTTCCATCTCCCACTTACAAAAATCAATGCCATATACACATCCCCTAATAGTGGACGTAACAGGGATTAAACTGATAGGAATAAATAGTACAACTTAATACACCACTCCTATCTGGTGGCACATTACATTGCACGTGCAGTGCCCCAAATACGAAGTAGGAGGTCCGACCAAGCATATTTTTTAATCTCCCTGTTCCAAAAATCAATGCCATATACACGTCCCATAATAGTGGACATAACAGGGATTAAACTGATAGGAATAAATAGTACAACTTAATACACCACTCCTATCTGGTGGCACATTACATTGCACGTGCAGTGCCCCAAATTTGAAGTGGGAGGACCGACCAAGCATCTTTTTCCATCTTCCGCTTCCAAAAATCCATGCCATATACACGTCCCCTAATAGTGGACGTAACAGGGATTAAACCGATAGGAATAGTACTACTTAACAGTACACACCTTATAATAACGCAGACAGAGGCAACGCAGAGAGAGGAGTCTGAAGAAGAGAAGTCAGAGGAGGACGGTGGCTTTGAGGAGATGGAAGACCAAACACAGCAGGCGTCCCAGGGGGCTTGTTGTCACCCTTCGGGGACCCTTGGTGGCTGGGTGGAGGAAGAGACCTTCAATGACATCAGTGAGGACAAGGAACGAGACATGGCTAGCTTGGTATCCAACCTTGTGCAAATGGGGAGTTTGCGGTTGTGCAATGGGTCTGTTTGCGTTTTTTTGCTGTGCATTAAACGGGGAGATTGGTCTGTTACTGTGAAGCGGGTGTAACCCTTACACTACCTGATCGATACAACATGAAACCTGATGTTTTAAAGCAGGCTATTCCAAACAATTTAGGAATGTTAGGTGATTTATGCCCTTTATGGCTTAAAACCAGACTCTGCATCAACTATGTAATTTTCCGTGGGAGTTTTGCCATGGATCCCCCTCCGGCATGCCACAGTCCAGGTGTTAGTTCCCTTGAAACAACTTTCCTATCATTATTGTGGCCAGAAAGAGTCCCAGTGGATTTTGGTTCGCCGCGTTTGCCCGTTCGCGAACATTTGATGGAAGTTCGCGTCCGCTGTTCGCGAACCAAAAATTTGATGTTCGCGACATCACTACTGCCAAATATATAAAAAAAACGTATCACACAGGGAAACATACTTTAAAGTCATCAATAGATGGTACATAGTTTCCTTTAAATTGGGGCAGATAAATAGGTCAGAAGAACTTAAACTTTGTTGGAGAGGGTGTAAACAGAGTGGGACCCACATACACATGTGGTGGCATTGCCCCTGCATACAGAATTTTTGGCAGGAGAGCTTTAGACAGTTATCAAGTTTATGTAATATCACCATAGAGCCTTCTCCAGAACTTGCTCTGCTTCATATCCTGGTGGACACTTGGGCATCGAAAGTTAAGGCTATGGTAATTCTTTTCCTCAAGGTAGCTAAAAGTTTGATAGCTTTAATATGAAAGAATATTGAAGTTTCAACATAGTTTGGTCTCAAAGAGAGGTTGGGGAAAAACCAGTTACTTGAATGTAATACCCAAAACTTAGGGGCAAGTCCACAGATTACAATGAATTGGTCTCTCTGGGAAAAATATAATAGATGAGAAACAGATACACTACCCTGGGGAAAGCTCTTATCATGATGGAATGAAAGTATTTCTCAAGTAGGGAAGCTCATGGAGGTGAGCTCCTCTCCCCCTCCTGATACCCTCTCCCGCTGGATGTATTGTTTTATGTATGTAATGTAGTTTTCTTTATTTGTTCTTTTATTCTAAAAAATTCAAATATGGCAATTTTTTTGTTTTAAACCGGTGTTGAATAGATGTGTTATATACGGCTGGTTAGGATATGCATATTGATCAGCCAGGTTCATTTAGTAACAGAGATGATTCTAGGATGTCTTCAAGTTTTATGAAAGTAAATTATTAAGACGTTTCGAGGCAAGGTATATCCTGTAATAAGTTATATTCACACTGTTTATGAACCTAAATTGTGATAATGTCTTATATTGTCTTATATTTGATAATGTTCCTGGAATTATTAAATTTAAAAGTTCAAACAAAAACTTTATTGTGAGTTGCCTAAACCCGGCTTACTCATAGATTAAAAAGAAGTTTAAAAATAAAAGTATAGAGAAGAAGCCCTGTTGTTGGATATGGTGAGAGGAAATCCTAACTAAACTACCAAAAAGACTATACTCTAAAAAGTATAATGAGATAGGGACTAATGAAAATAAATAGGGGATGGGAGTGATGAATAGAACATATGATGTGCAGTGACCATAAGTTATGTAGTGGACAGAAAAAAGAGGAGACTGCCACTGGTAGTGATACTGAAATTAGAATGGTAGCTATGTGTAAGCTCTTGTTATAGTGTATAGCACTGAACAAAAGGAGGTAAGTGAAAAATAGTGGTGAGAGCAGGAATAAATGACAGGATGGTGATGGAAGAGGTAGTAGAGAAAGGAGTTTATCCTCATATGCACAAAAAAATTGTAAATCATAGGATAAACAAAAAATGAATGGTATAAATTACCCAGAGCTACTTAAAAAACTTTTATAAAATTTTAAAATAGTGGTAATCCAGGCTCAAAGGATATATGGTCTAAAAGGAGACCAATATTATAGAGGGCTTATAAATGCTCCTGTGCAAATAGGGGATACTGACCAGATTATAGGTATACCAATCACTTGATCTCTGAAGGTCTTAATATTCCCCTTAGATCCCACTTATATAGTGATACAAAATGGATCTGGGGGTTTACCCTAATAAGGGGACCAAGAAGATACAGGTGTATATACTCTTATACGGATCTTTAGATAAGTCTAAGTAGAAAAATATATAATAAAGCCAAAAGGCTGTTACTTACTGCACTAGGATGCATGAAGCCTCTAGGTCCTTGTACTTGTGCCTGATTGTCCACAAAATGATATGGCTGTCGCCTGACCGGTTTCGTTACCAGTATGGTAACTTTCTCAAAGGCTGCCACTTCCTTCTGATGCCCTTCGCGGGCTTTTTATTGAGCTTTCGGAGCCACGCCCCCTGGGGGAGACCATAGGATTCTGTTGCTGCAGACGGCACGTCATTTGACATCATGACGCGCATCGCTTAGAAACCATTTAGACGCCAATCAACGTTCATCCTGACGTCATGACGTGCGTCGCCTAGCAACCACGTCGGCGGTAACCAGCGCTCAATTGGGTCGAGCTATTCATATCAGAGTAGCCTCCACCTTTATAGGACCTCGGAAGAAACCACACCAGGTGTCCAAAGCTAGACAGATCACACCACATAACTCAGAAGAAGAGTAACCCTCGGAGCCCTGTGAGTGTGTTGAAATGTTTTAAGTGTGATAGCTCCTAGATAAGAAATTTAGGTTATTAAATGACTAAATCACTCTTAGTTTGTATTTTAGTTATGGTGAACGTATCAGAGGACAGGGGGTATCATATAGAAAAAGATGATTATATGTTAGGCGCTTTTGTGTGATGAAATGGTACATATAAAAATAAAAATAAAAATAAAAATAAACCAGAGAGCAGAAATGCCTAAGTTTTCAAGTGAACTTTGCCTAGTCAATCTTATATGTGTGTACCAAGAGTTTGTAACGTTGTTCCACAACATATATAGATAGATGTCTCTATAGAGAAGTCTATAGAGATAAACCGATATCTAATGAACTTAACATATAGATGTATTTAATTATGTATGCATTCATATATCTTAAGAACCTATTAATAGTCATATTAACAGTGAAATTGTAATTAAAATGGACTTGTTTCCTGATTCGATTATGGATGCCTGTTAAAAATAAAAAAATAATTTTTTTTTAGTAATAATGAAGTAGTTCAAAATATATAAGGCACTTAATAACTAAAGAGTGATAACTTTGTAGAGTGCCAATGTTCTAAAAATTAGAATGTAAATCTGCACCAATGTGTATGTGTATATATACCCCGTTGTTAATGGTAATCTGTAAAAAAGTGAATGTAAAGATTTTTTAGAGAGGGTGAATGGTCTGTAAATTTTTAAGTGTAAGACTTTAGGCACAAGGGAAATGCTAAATATTGTTTACACTATTTGTGGGTGCTCACTTTAAGGTAACGAGTGAAAAGGAATAAAAGACAATATAGTGACCGACTAAAGTCAAAAAAAGAAAGAGAAAAAATGAATAAATCTTTAAAAAGGCAATATTATAAGAAAGCTGAAAACGAAGCATCTTCATTTAGGCCCTTTGGGCTCAAGGATCCCAAGGCATGGATCCATCTGCATTCCAGTTGTAATAACTTGTTACTACTGTCCCCACCTCTAGGTCCCAGCCGGACGCTGTCAACTACATGAAATTTTAGACAGTTGAGATCTTCTGGATGGTACAATCGTACATGTTTGGAGACTGGGGTATCGAGTTCATTTCTGATTGATCCTATATGTTTCAAGATTCTTCTCCTCAACTGTCGATCCGTTTTTCCTACATAGATTCTATCACATTTGCAGATCGCCACATAGATTACTGACGTTGATAGACAGTTGTAGAATCTTTTTATAGGATATTTTTTCTTGGTTTTGGGATGTTCAAAGAATTTTTCTGCTTTGATGAACCTGCACGCCTTGCAGTGTCCACATTGGAAGAGGCCACTTGTGGGTTGTAGCCAGTTCCGTTCTTTTTCTGATGAGAAATGACTGTGAGTTAGTCTATCTCTTAGGCTTGTTCCTCGTCTATATGTGACCGATGCATTTTTTGATATAACCTTATTTAAGATAGGGTCATCTTTGAGAAGATGCCAGTGTTTGGTCAAAATGGAATGAATTGCTGCACTATTTGTGCCATATGTTAAAATGCATCTAATCTGATCTGTTCCTTGTTCATCTTCTTCAGTTTTTCTGTTGTTTTTATATAGAAGTTGAGGTCTTTCCTTTTCCAATGCATTTTTGTATGCACATTTAAGAACTCTATTCGGGTAACCTCTACTTTTGAAACGTTCCCTTAGTTCTTTTGCCTGAATTTTGAAATCTTCGATGGTATCACAGTTCCTTCTCAGGCGGATATATTGCCCTGTTGGTATTCCTCGTCTGAGGGGCAAAGGGTGCTCACTCTTCCAGTCTAACAAAGAGTTGGTTGCAGTGTTTTTCCTGAACACTGTTGTATGGAGGTTTCCATATAGGTCTTTCTTGATATAGAGGTCAAGAAATTCAAGAGCCTTATCATTAATTGTATAAGTTAGTTTTAAATTCATGTCATTATTGTTTAGGGTACTCACAAAATTTTGGAAGTCCCTTTTTGATCCAGACCAAATAATAAGAACATCATCGATATATCTTTGCCATAACAATATATCTTTGGTGTATGTCTCATTTTTGCTTGAAAAAACTTCAGTTTGTTCCCAATAGCCTAGGAATAAGTTGGCATAGTTAGGGGCACATGCTGTTCCCATCGCTGTGCCCCTAACTTGTCTGTACCATTTTTTGTTAAACAAAAAGAAATTCTTTGTCAGAATAAAGTTAAGTAAACTTAATAGTAAATTATTCCATTCTTCTCGTTCGACTCTCTTTGCACTAAGAAAATATGCAACTGCTTTTTTGCCCAGGTTATGTGGTATCCTACTATATAACTGTTCCACATCTATGCTTGCTAAGAAGGCTTTTGGTGGTATGTGGATGTTGTCTAGGCTTCTGAGGACATCTGAGGTGTCTTTAATAAAGGAGGGTAGTGTAACAACTAGTTCCTTTAGATTATCATCAACTAGTCGACTTATTTTTTCTGTTAAATTTCCATTGCCCGATATAATAGGTCTTCCAGGAATTGGAGAAACTTGTTTGTGGATTTTAGGCAAAGCATAGAATGTGGCCACTACTGGACAGTTGGGTAGTAAGTATCTAAGGTTTTTTTCGGAAATAAGTTTTTTTATCTTTGGCTTCTGACAAAATAGCTTTTAACTCTTTATAATATGTTATAGCTGGGTTCTTCTGTAAGATTTCATATGTACTGCGGTCATCTAAAATTTTTAAACACATACTCTGGTAAGAGTTTTTTTCCATGAGGACTGTGTTGCCCCCTTTGTCAGCAGATTTAATTTCAATATTACTTCTTTGAAGATCAATTAGTGTATTCAGTTCTGTTTTAGAGAGATTTCTTATTTCCTTATAGTCCTTCTTACTTTGTGCGTATAGTTGTTCTAAGTCTGTTGTGACTAGTTTGAGAAATATTTCAATATTGTCCTTTATTGCTGGCATAAATTTACTTCTGTTGACATAGTTCGAAGTGTCTATCTGGTTATTTTTGTGGACAGCTTCATTTTCTTGTAGTAAATCAACAAGATTCTGAAGGACAGCGTGGTCTTCATATGGAAGTCCTAATGCTTCCATCTGTCTTGTCTTTATTCCTGCAAAGTGTTTTCTGAGTGCAAGTTTCCTAGTGAATAAATTGAGATCTTTTATGTTGGTGAATAGGTCCGAGTTTTGTGATGGTACAAATGACAGACCTTTTTCAAGCAAACTAATGTGTTCTTCCTTGAGTTGTAACTTTGAGAGATTGATAATCTGATTTTTCTCTTTTCCATTTTTTTCCTTTGGCGTACTCTCAGTATGAACCATCTCTTCTTTTTGAATATTTTTTTGGTACCTTTTAGCATTATTTATAATCATATTGCCAACGTGCTTTTTATTTTTTGTATTATTTACAGTTTTCCTATATTTCATATTCATCCTTGAATTGCCTTTAATCATGTTATCTATATGGATATGTGAACTTCCTTTAATTGGTATATTTTTATTCTCACTATCATATTCCTTATTGCTTTGTCCCTTGTTTGGAAGTCTTTTTTTGTTCACATTGAGGTCCATAATTATATCTTTAGGGGTAGGGGATGTTAGCGAGGTTCTTCTCTGTTCTCCTTTGTGATTCCTCTCCCTCTGCTTCTCTTGGCTCTTGTAGATTTTCGGCCTCGCCCCTTGCCTAAAAAATCCGCCGAGGGTAGACTAGAATTTTTCTTGTGTCCAAGGAATGATCTAGTGAACATCCCTGCTAGCGGGAAATTTGGATGGCTGGATAATCGTCTTTCATCAGGTGTTATTGCATTTTCCTCTTGCTCTGAATATTCTGATGAGCTAGGATCTTGATCTTTTGATGGTTTATGGATAAATTCCACTTTGTAGGCTCTTTTAAAGTTGAAGTCTTGTTTGTCTCTTAGGAATTTATTATGTTTCCTTATACTTAGTTCTTTTTTGTATTTTTCTATGTTGTCTTCCAATCTTTTGTTAAACTTTTCAAATTCTGGTTGTTCATTAAATTTCATAAATTCCTGAAATAACTTCTCCATTTCTTTATTGAGACATTCTAGATTTATCTTTTCTTTTTCAAGGATTAAAGACATTAAATCAAGAGAGCTTTTGTTGACAATTGATAACCAATCCTGTATAAATTTAGGTTCTTGTAGATGATCCGCTGGTACCAATTGGGTTCTTAGTCCTCTAGGGACAATCTTATTCTTGATATAGTTTTGGAGACTTGTGATCTCCCAGATTGTGCGCACTTGGCGTCTAAATATTTTTTGCAATGTTTTGAAAGCCACTGCAAGATTTTCGTTAGGTTTGTCTTTTAGAATGTCAGTCTCTAGACTGAAAGCTTTTTCGGCTTCTAGTTGTAATTTGCATGGATCCCATATATTGGGGCTGGAGGTGGCCATTTTTAATGCGTCTTGGTTATAGCGTGGTCTTGGATTTAATAAATTTAAGTTTTGGATTAAACCAATATGTAGTGAAAAACACTTAGATTATACAATTTGTAAGAGTTGGTGCATGACACCTGATCGATTATGTTCCTGGAATTATTAAATTTAAAAGTTCAAACAAAAACTTTATTGTGAGTTGCCTAAACCCGGCTTACTCATAGATTAAAAAGAAGTTTAAAAATAAAAGTATAGAGAAGAAGCCCTGTTGTTGGATATGGTGAGAGGAAATCCTAACTAAACTACCAAAAAGACTATACTCTAAAAAGTATAATGAGATAGGGACTAATGAAAATAAATAGGGGATGGGAGTGATGAATAGAACATATGATGTGCAGTGACCATAAGTTATGTAGTGGACAGAAAAAAGAGGAGACTGCCACTGGTAGTGATACTGAAATTAGAATGGTAGCTATGTGTAAGCTCTTGTTATAGTGTATAGCACTGAACAAAAGGAGGTAAGTGAAAAATAGTGGTGAGAGCAGGAATAAATGACAGGATGGTGATGGAAGAGGTAGTAGAGAAAGGAGTTTATCCTCATATGCACAAAAAAATTGTAAATCATAGGATAAACAAAAAATGAATGGTATAAATTACCCAGAGCTACTTAAAAAACTTTTATAAAATTTTAAAATAGTGGTAATCCAGGCTCAAAGGATATATGGTCTAAAAGGAGACCAATATTATAGAGGGCTTATAAATGCTCCTGTGCAAATAGGGGATACTGACCAGATTATAGGTATACCAATCACTTGATCTCTGAAGGTCTTAATATTCCCCTTAGATCCCACTTATATAGTGATACAAAATGGATCTGGGGGTTTACCCTAATAAGGGGACCAAGAAGATACAGGTGTATATACTCTTATACGGATCTTTAGATAAGTCTAAGTAGAAAAATATATAATAAAGCCAAAAGGCTGTTACTTACTGCACTAGGATGCATGAAGCCTCTAGGTCCTTGTACTTGTGCCTGATTGTCCACAAAATGATATGGCTGTCGCCTGACCGGTTTCGTTACCAGTATGGTAACTTTCTCAAAGGCTGCCACTTCCTTCTGATGCCCTTCGCGGGCTTTTTATTGAACTTTCGGAGCCACGCCCCCTGGGGGAGACCATAGGATTCTGTTGCTGCAGACGGCACGTCATTTGACATCATGACGCGCATCGCTTAGAAACCATTTAGACGCCAATCAACGTTCATCCTGACGTCATGACGTGCGTCGCCTAGCAACCACGTCGGCGGTAACCAGCGCTCAATTGGGTCGAGCTATTCATATCAGAGTAGCCTCCACCTTTATAGGACCTCGGAAGAAACCACACCAGGTGTCCAAAGCTAGACAGATCACACCACATAACTCAGAAGAAGAGTAACCCTCGGAGCCCTGTGAGTGTGTTGAAATGTTTTAAGTGTGATAGCTCCTAGATCAGAAATTTAGGTTATTAAATGACTAAATCACTCTTAGTTTGTATTTTAGTTATGGTGAACGTATCAGAGGACAGGGGGTATCATATAGAAAAAGATGATTATATGTTAGGCGCTTTTGTGTGATGAAATGGTACATATAAAAATAAAAATAAAAATAAAAATAAACCAGAGAGCAGAAATGCCTAAGTTTTCAAGTGAACTTTGCCTAGTCAATCTTATATGTGTGTACCAAGAGTTTGTAACGTTGTTCCACAACATATATAGATAGATGTCTCTATAGAGAAGTCTATAGAGATAAACCGATATCTAATGAACTTAACATATAGATGTATTTAATTATGTATGCATTCATATATCTTAAGAACCTATTAATAGTCATATTAACAGTGAAATTGTAATTAAAATGGACTTGTTTCCTGATTCGATTATGGATGCCTGTTAAAAATAAAAAAATAAATTTTTTTTAGTAATAATGAAGTAGTTCAAAATATATAAGGCACTTAATAACTAAAGAGTGATAACTTTGTAGAGTGCCAATGTTCTAAAAATTAGAATGTAAATCTGCACCAATGTGTATGTGTATATATACCCCGTTGTTAATGGTAATCTGTAAAAAAGTGAATGTAAAGATTTTTTAGAGAGGGTGAATGGTCTGTAAATTTTTAAGTGTAAGACTTTAGGCACAAGGGAAATGCTAAACATTGTTTACACTATTTGTGGGTGCTCACTTTAAGGTAACGAGTGAAAAGGAATAAAAGACAATATAGTGACCGACTAAAGTCAAAAAAAGAAAGAGAAAAAATGAATAAATCTTTAAAAAGGCAATATTATAAGAAAGCTGAAAACGAAGCATCTTCATTTAGGCCCTTTGGGCTCAAGGATCCCAAGGCATGGATCCATCTGCATTCCAGTTGTAATAACTTGTTACTACTGTCCCCACCTCTAGGTCCCAGCCGGACGCTGTCAACTACATGAAATTTTAGACAGTTGAGATCTTCTGGATGGTACAATCGTACATGTTTGGAGACTGGGGTATCGAGTTCATTTCTGATTGATCCTATATGTTTCAAGATTCTTCTCCTCAACTGTCGATCCGTTTTTCCTACATAGATTCTATCACATTTGCAGATCGCCACATAGATTACTGACGTTGATAGACAGTTGTAGAATCTTTTTATAGGATATTTTTTCTTGGTTTTGGGATGTTCAAAGAATTTTTCTGCTTTGATGAACCTGCACGCCTTGCAGTGTCCACATTGGAAGAGGCCACTTGTGGGTTGTAGCCAGTTCCGTTCTTTTTCTGATGAGAAATGACTGTGAGTTAGTCTATCTCTTAGGCTTGTTCCTCGTCTATATGTGACCGATGCATTTTTTGATATAACCTTATTTAAGATAGGGTCATCTTTGAGAAGATGCCAGTGTTTGGTCAAAATGGAATGAATTGCTGCACTATTTGTGCCATATGTTAAAATGCATCTAATCTGATCTGTTCCTTGTTCATCTTCTTCAGTTTTTCTGTTGTTTTTATATAGAAGTTGAGGTCTTTCCTTTTCCAATGCATTTTTGTTTGCACATTTAAGAACTCTATTCGGGTAACCTCTACTTTTGAAACGTTCCCTTAGTTCTTTTGCCTGAATTTTGAAATCTTCGATGGTATCACAGTTCCTTCTCAGGCGGATATATTGCCCTGTTGGTATTCCTCGTCTGAGGGGCAAAGGGTGCTCACTCTTCCAGTCTAACAAAGAGTTGGTTGCAGTGTTTTTCCTGAACACTGTTGTATGGAGGTTTCCATATAGGTCTTTCTTGATATAGAGGTCAAGAAATTCAAGAGCCTTATCATTAATTGTATAAGTTAGTTTTAAATTCATGTCATTATTGTTTAGGGTACTCACAAAATTTTGGAAGTCCCTTTTTGATCCAGACCAAATAATAAGAACATCATCGATATATCTTTGCCATAACAATATATCTTTGGTGTATGTCTCATTTTTGCTTGAAAAAACTTCAGTTTGTTCCCAATAGCCTAGGAATAAGTTGGCATAGTTAGGGGCACATGCTGTTCCCATCGCTGTGCCCCTAACTTGTCTGTACCATTTTTTGTTAAACAAAAAGAAATTCTTTGTCAGAATAAAGTTAAGTAAACTTAATAGTAAATTATTCCATTCTTCTCGTTCGACTCTCTTTGCACTAAGAAAATATGCAACTGCTTTTTTGCCCAGGTTATGTGGTATCCTACTATATAACTGTTCCACATCTATGCTTGCTAAGAAGGCTTTTGGTGGTATGTGGATGTTGTCTAGGCTTCTGAGGACATCTGAGGTGTCTTTAATAAAGGAGGGTAGTGTAACTACTAGTTCCTTTAGATTATCATCAACTAGTCGACTTATTTTTTCTGTTAAATTTCCATTGCCCGATATAATAGGTCTTCCAGGAATTGGAGAAACTTGTTTGTGGATTTTAGGCAAAGCATAGAATGTGGCCACTACTGGACAGTTGGGTAGTAAGTATCTAAGGTTTTTTTCGGAAATAAGTTTTTTATCTTTGGCTTCTGACAAAATAGCTTTTAACTCTTTATAATATGTTATAGCTGGGTTCTTCTGTAAGATTTCATATGTACTGCGGTCATCTAAAATTTTTAAACACATACTCTGGTAAGAGTTTTTTTCCATGAGGACTGTGTTGCCCCCTTTGTCAGCAGATTTAATTTCAATATTACTTCTTTGAAGATCAATTAGTGTATTCAGTTCTGTTTTAGAGAGATTTCTTATTTCCTTATAGTCCTTCTTACTTTGTGCGTATAGTTGTTCTAAGTCTGTTGTGACTAGTTTGAGAAATATTTCAATATTGTCCTTTATTGCTGGCATAAATTTACTTCTGTTGACATAGTTCGAAGTGTCTATCTGGTTATTTTTGTGGACAGCTTCATTTTCTTGTAGTAAATCAACAAGATTCTGAAGGACAGCGTGGTCTTCATATGGAAGTCCTAATGCTTCCATCTGTCTGGTCTTTATTCCTGCAAAGTGTTTTCTGAGTGCAAGTTTCCTAGTGAATAAATTGAGATCTTTTATGTTGGTGAATAGGTCCGAGTTTTGTGATGGTACAAATGACAGACCTTTTTCAAGCAAACTAATGTGTTCTTCCTTGAGTTGTAACTTTGAGAGATTGATAATCTGATTTTTCTCTTTTCCATTTTTTTCCTTTGGCGTACTCTCAGTATGAACCATCTCTTCTTTTTGAATATTTTTTTGGTACCTTTTAGCATTATTTATAATCATATTGCCAACGTGCTTTTTATTTTTTGTATTATTTACAGTTTTCCTATATTTCATATTCATCCTTGAATTGCCTTTAATCATGTTATCTATATGGATATGTGAACTTCCTTTAATTGGTATATTTTTATTCTCACTATCATATTCCTTATTGCTTTGTCCCTTGTTTGGAAGTCTTTTTTTGTTCACATTGAGGTCCATAATTATATCTTTAGGGGTAGGGGATGTTAGCGAGGTTCTTCTCTGTTCTCCTTTGTGATTCCTCTCCCTCTGCTTCTCTTGGCTCTTGTAGATTTTCGGCCTCGCCCCTTGCCTAAAAAATCCGCCGAGGGTAGACTAGAATTTTTCTTGTGTTCAAGGAATGATCTAGTGAACATCCCTGCTAGCGGGAAATTTGGATGGCTGGATAATCGTCTTTCATCAGGTGTTATTGCATTTTCCTCTTGCTCTGAATATTCTGATGAGCTAGGATCTTGATCTTTTGATGGTTTATGGATAAATTCCACTTTGTAGGCTCTTTTAAAGTTGAAGTCTTGTTTGTCTCTTAGGAATTTATTATGTTTCCTTATACTTAGTTCTTTTTTGTATTTTTCTATGTTGTCTTCCAATCTTTTGTTAAACTTTTCAAATTCTGGTTGTTCATTAAATTTCATAAATTCCTGAAATAACTTCTCCATTTCTTTATTGAGACATTCTAGATTTATCTTTTCTTTTTCAAGGATTAAAGACATTAAATCAAGAGAGCTTTTGTTGACAATTGATAACCAATCCTGTATAAATTTAGGTTCTTGTAGATGATCCGCTGGTACCAATTGGGTTCTTAGTCCTCTAGGGACAATCTTATTCTTGATATAGTTTTGGAGACTTGTGATCTCCCAGATTGTGCGCACTTGGCGTCTAAATATTTTTTGCAATGTTTTGAAAGCCACTGCAAGATTTTCGTTAGGTTTGTCTTTTAGAATGTCAGTCTCTAGACTGAAAGCTTTTTCGGCTTCTAGTTGTAATTTGCATGGATCCCATATATTGGGGCTGGAGGTGGCCATTTTTAATGCGTCTTGGTTATAGCGTGGTCTTGGATTTAATAAATTTAAGTTTTGGATTAAACCAATATGTAGTGAAAAACACTTAGATTATACAATTTGTAAGAGTTGGTGCATGACACCTGATCGATTATGTTCCTGGAATTATTAAATTTAAAAGTTCAAACAAAAACTTTATTGTGAGTTGCCTAAACCCGGCTTACTCATAGATTAAAAAGAAGTTTAAAAATAAAAGTATAGAGAAGAAGCCCTGTTGTTGGATATGGTGAGAGGAAATCCTAACTAAACTACCAAAAAGACTATACTCTAAAAAGTATAATGAGATAGGGACTAATGAAAATAAATAGGGGATGGGAGTGATGAATAGAACATATGATGTGCAGTGACCATAAGTTATGTAGTGGACAGAAAAAAGAGGAGACTGCCACTGGTAGTGATACTGAAATTAGAATGGTAGCTATGTGTAAGCTCTTGTTATAGTGTATAGCACTGAACAAAAGGAGGTAAGTGAAAAATAGTGGTGAGAGCAGGAATAAATGACAGGATGGTGATGGAAGAGGTAGTAGAGAAAGGAGTTTATCCTCATATGCACAAAAAAATTGTAAATCATAGGATAAACAAAAAATGAATGGTATAAATTACCCAGAGCTACTTAAAAAACTTTTATAAAATTTTAAAATAGTGGTAATCCAGGCTCAAAGGATATATGGTCTAAAAGGAGACCAATATTATAGAGGGCTTATAAATGCTCCTGTGCAAATAGGGGATACTGACCAGATTATAGGTATACCAATCACTTGATCTCTGAAGGTCTTAATATTCCCCTTAGATCCCACTTATATAGTGATACAAAATGGATCTGGGGGTTTACCCTAATAAGGGGACCAAGAAGATACAGGTGTATATACTCTTATACGGATCTTTAGATAAGTCTAAGTAGAAAAATATATAATAAAGCCAAAAGGCTGTTACTTACTGCACTAGGATGCATGAAGCCTCTAGGTCCTTGTACTTGTGCCTGATTGTCCACAAAATGATATGGCTGTCGCCTGACCGGTTTCGTTACCAGTATGGTAACTTTCTCAAAGGCTGCCACTTCCTTCTGATGCCCTTCGCGGGCTTTTTATTGAACTTTCGGAGCCACGCCCCCTGGGGGAGACCATAGGATTCTGTTGCTGCAGACGGCACGTCATTTGACATCATGACGCGCATCGCTTAGAAACCATTTAGACGCCAATCAACGTTCATCCTGACGTCATGACGTGCGTCGCCTAGCAACCACGTCGGCGGTAACCAGCGCTCAATTGGGTCGAGCTATTCATATCAGAGTAGCCTCCACCTTTATAGGACCTCGGAAGAAACCACACCAGGTGTCCAAAGCTAGACAGATCACACCACATAACTCAGAAGAAGAGTAACCCTCGGAGCCCTGTGAGTGTGTTGAAATGTTTTAAGTGTGATAGCTCCTAGATAAGAAATTTAGGTTATTAAATGACTAAATCACTCTTAGTTTGTATTTTAGTTATGGTGAACGTATCAGAGGACAGGGGGTATCATATAGAAAAAGATGATTATATGTTAGGCGCTTTTGTGTGATGAAATGGTACATATAAAAATAAAAATAAAAATAAAAATAAACCAGAGAGCAGAAATGCCTAAGTTTTCAAGTGAACTTTGCCTAGTCAATCTTATATGTGTGTACCAAGAGTTTGTAACGTTGTTCCACAACATATATAGATAGATGTCTCTATAGAGAAGTCTATAGAGATAAACCGATATCTAATGAACTTAACATATAGATGTATTTAATTATGTATGCATTCATATATCTTAAGAACCTATTAATAGTCATATTAACAGTGAAATTGTAATTAAAATGGACTTGTTTCCTGATTCGATTATGGATGCCTGTTAAAAATAAAAAAATAAATAATTTTTAGTAATAATGAAGTAGTTCAAAATATATAAGGCACTTAATAACTAAAGAGTGATAACTTTGTAGAGTGCCAATGTTCTAAAAATTAGAATGTAAATCTGCACCAATGTGTATGTGTATATATACCCCGTTGTTAATGGTAATCTGTAAAAAAGTGAATGTAAAGATTTTTTAGAGAGGGTGAATGGTCTGTAAATTTTTAAGTGTAAGACTTTAGGCACAAGGGAAATGCTAAATATTGTTTACACTATTTGTGGGTGCTCACTTTAAGGTAACGAGTGAAAAGGAATAAAAGACAATATAGTGACCGACTAAAGTCAAAAAAAGAAAGAGAAAAAATGAATAAATCTTTAAAAAGGCAATATTATAAGAAAGCTGAAAACGAAGCATCTTCATTTAGGCCCTTTGGGCTCAAGGATCCCAAGGCATGGATCCATCTGCATTCCAGTTGTAATAACTTGTTACTACTGTCCCCACCTCTAGGTCCCAGCCGGACGCTGTCAACTACATGAAATTTTAGACAGTTGAGATCTTCTGGATGGTACAATCGTACATGTTTGGAGACTGGGGTATCGAGTTCATTTCTGATTGATCCTATATGTTCCAAGATTCTTCTCCTCAACTGTCGATCCGTTTTTCCTACATAGATTCTATCACATTTGCAGATCGCCACATAGATTACTGACTTTGATAGACAGTTGTAGAATCTTTTTATAGGATATTTTTTCTTTGATAATAAAACATTTTTTTGAAGAAAAAAAATAAATACACATAAGATTTGATCATAGGTCAACTGGCAAATAACAACATCAAGCCATCCATCTGCCATTCGTGTGAGGAATCATCTCACAACGCCAGCTGATACTGCTCATTAAAATAAAGCCATCTCACATTTGAATCCATTGAAACCTGAGCTAATCCTCCTGAACATAAATGTGTCTGCAGTATTCATAGCATAAAACCATCTCAACCAGGCAAATGCCACAAATTATTATTGTGAGGTCTAGAAATAATTCCAGAAGTGTGGTGAACTCACTGCCATAAGGATGTACATTGGACGTCATTATTTCATTGGGTTCTTTAGATGTTCAGTTAAGGTCTTGTAAGATCGGGCAACACATTGGAGGTTATGCTATATTTATTAGATAAATATTGATCATCTTGAGCTTCTATTATTTTGATGCTGCTTCTCTAATTTGTAAAGTGACAACAGAAAATAAAATATTAATGTGTCAGCAAAGAGTTGCTAAATGAATTGCTGTATCATGATGCTGCTCATGCGAACCAATCACAAGACACTGGATACAGACAAAATGACTGCCTAGGAGAAGACAATAACATGCAAATCTAAGTGATTTAAGAGGCTAAGCATCCAACAAAACAAGCACACCCGAATTTGCCTCAATTACTGGGTTTTTAAAAAGTGCATGTGAGGAGGTTTGTGCAATCACCTCAATCCATCCTCAAGAACATATACATCCACCATCAAGAACATATACAGCTGAAGAAAGGAGAGACTGAGCATGGCTTCTAGTCAAGGGGTATTTGCTGCAGCCTTTGCATCAATTCAGATAATTACTGGAATTTTCTTTAACTCATTCATTATGATTGTGAGTTTACAGGACCAAGATGGTTTTAGCCAAAGCCCCAGTAGTCAGATCCAATTCACTATGGGAATGGCTAATGTTATCCTACAGTGTGTCCTTGCTACATATGGGTTTGTGAGTTTGTCTTCACCTTTAACCTTTTTTTCCAAGGAATTCAGCACAATTATGTTTTTTCTGATATTTTTCCTTGTTAACCTCAGTTTTTAAATGTTAAAATATATATTTGGGGCAATGTAGTGTTAGTATTTGAAATACTAATTTAAATTGCTTAATATTAGAATTATGTTTGAACAAAATACCCAAAATATATGTTGATCCAAAAGTTCTTGGGTTACTTTATATCAACCCCAATAAAGAAACTCGGACGAGAATTAAAGTGGCAATAGGATGCTAAGGATGTATATAATAATGTAACTGAACACCTATTCTGTTGGACATTGGCGGTCAACATTGTGATGATTCTCATATAATGGTAAACTTTTGAAATTAAGATGATCACACCTTTCAATACTAAATATTTACAATTTAACACAATTTTAGTTTGTTTAGCACATTACCAAGCATTTTCATTTGTTTTTTTCTCTTGTTTTGTTGCTTTATTTAATCATAGACGCCATTATGGATTTGTTCATGGTTACATTAATATAATATTTTTATGTAGAGAGTCTAGTTCCTCCCTTTATCTCTCTGACCTTGTGTATTAGCCTCATACTGTATTCCTATTTTCTCCATCCAATGTTTTTATTTATGATATCCCCTCACCTTGTGTCTTCTATTATTGATCAGACTTTTTCAACTTCCTTATTGATGTAAAGACACCATTTATACCATCTAATCAGTACAGAGTTGCACCTCTTGAAAGCTTGTCACCCCAAATTAAATGTTTGTTCAATATCAATATCAGAGGTATCACTGTCTACGGTAATATGTCTCCTCGCTTTCTCCAGACTTCAGAACTGATGTAACGCTGATGTTCATCATCAATGTCTATTAAGTTGGTGGAGATGCCATGTAATAGAGCTTGTGATACATCACAATGTAGTGTACTCAGACTTTTTTTTTAAAAACAGGCCATTTTTGAGATTTTTTTAGAAAAATGTAAAAATAACATATAATATAATAGTCTTGTCCATATCTCTCAGTGACGTCCAATGCTGGTACACTTGTAGTTAGTGAGTGTTGGTTCTGGATGTCTTGTCCATAGTAAACAATTAAAATGTTCCTGTTGCAGAGATTTGTTAAGTGAGAGAAATCTTAAATCTGAACATATATATCACAGGGTAATAATACAGCACCAATGCATTGTAAGGATTTATCATTTTATTCAGTACAGTAAAATATGCCAAATAATTTATTTTCATACAGTAATCATCATGGGTATTCAAAACTGGGCAAGTGAAGTGAAATATCCAACTTCCTGGGTTTTCTGTAGGGGATATTTATATAACTGTTTATCCTGACTTAGTAATTATCCTCCAAATAAAAGAAAGGAAGTGGAGAGATTTTTAGGATGATAAAATAGTCCTTGATTTATAGAATGTTTGAGATTAAATATTTTTTTGGGGAAAATGGTTACCATATTTCAGTTAAGAGTAGACAATTGAGTAGATTCGCAAAAACATCATAAGGGCTGGGAGCTGCTTTCCTTCAGCTCACATTTTCACATACAAAATTAACACTATCAGCCTTATTAAATTGCGATTCGGTAAATTTAAAAGGGCTCTATTTAAACACACAGCATATTTTTTTTACAGACATTTATCCGAAAGCAAGGTCTTTACTAACTAAAAACTTCTATCAATAAATTATGCTATGTGCTTAAATAAAGCCCTCTTAAATGTACTGAATTGCAATTTAATAAGACTGTATATGTTTGAGCGATATGCATCACAGTCCCTGAGTAATTTAGGGAATCTAGGGGAATACTTGATGAAATCCTGCCCAAACAAAGTAGAGAACTGAGCATTTATGAGATCTGGTAAAGCTATAGAGACTAATCATGTTCTTTAGTCGGGGCAGGATTGCCATTAGGCAGGGTAGGCAGTTGCCAAGGAGAGCTTCTCTAAAAATCTGTGCCTCGTTATTACAATATTTTTAATATTTTTTAGTTTTTTTCAGTGTTTTAAATATATATTTAATAAAAGCACATTTTACACACTTGAGTTACATATGCATCTGTAAGTGGTACAGTTTATGTTTTAACAGTACTTTCTAAGTTGTATTATACTTGTAAATAAAACATTAAGTACATGTACATTTTCTGCATCTTGCCTTTTTTTCACATTTTTCATTATAACATTAAACATAACTATAAGAGTAAAAGCGGTAAATCAGAATATGATGCTGAGAGAATTATGAGTGCAAATTATCTAACTCATTGTAACATATATGTGAAATACTTCCTCCCAATAAGAAAGATTTAACAAGAAGGGTAATGGAGAAAAAATCTGCTAACTCTTTACCTTGAATTCTCTTTTGGTGCCTCCTGGAGATGTCCTGACTCGGATTCCCTCTGCCTCACATGCCAGATTATGAATATGTGTATTAGCAAGTAAAAGTTATATGAGGGATATAGTAATTGGATTCATTATCCAGTAATCCCATGTTTTTAAAAACTGGGGGAGAGAACCCGATATACTATGGGTTAAGTGCTCATTTATTAGTATATAGTTATTCTTTTGTATAACTTCTGAACAGTCTAAGGTCGGTAGCTTCCAGTTACTGGCTATATGAGTTTTGTTTGCCAATGCTATAAATGGGGGGGGGATAAAAAGTACTGAAGCAAGTTGGATTAGCTGTCTCAAAATATTTTGAGTTGTTGGGCAAAGCCACGGTGTATTTATATGGGCTCCTATACTTTTGCAGCCTCTAAAGCATTGGTTACTCTCTAGGGGTTGCATTTTATGCAGTTTATCTGGAGTGCAGTAGATTCTATGTAATACTTTGATCGAAGTCTCCAACATGCTATAATTCAATGATACCCTATGTAAGTTCAAGCAGAATTCTGACCATTTAGTTATTTCCCATTCATGACCCAGATCTTCCGCCCATTGCCATTGTATCATAAATTTGGATTTTTCAATCATTTTAGACCTATTGAAGGTGTCATAGAGTGTTCCTATGATCTCTTTTGTTAGTGGAGTATTTTGACATATGGGGTAGAACCAGGATGTATTTGGGGCTCCCATATATTTAGACACTTTAGTGATCCAGTTCCTGATTTTTAAATAAAATAATATAAAATTCTGAGCTTGGAATATTCTGTATAGAATTAATTTGATCATATGTCAAAAGGGTTCCATTGAGATACCAAAATCCAATTCTATCTAGGTTCCTAGAGATCCACCAATGTCTCGAGACTATGTTTGAGTCTCCTAGTATGTGTGGAAAAGACAATACCAATAATAGAGGAGTTAAGCGTGGGGCAAGTTGACATCTGGATTTGGCCCAATTCCAGGAGGTTAACATTAGCTGTATCATTGGGTTAGAGTGAGTCGAAGTGGTTATTAACCATTTAGTTATCAAAAAAAGTTTATCCCAAGAGTGTGGCTTCACTTGTTGGTCCTCTAATAAAACCCATGCTGGCTAGTGTTTGGGGGAATGGACTAAAGGTAATACTGCCACTTGGGCTGACTTAAAGAAGAGTTTCAAGTTTGGACTAGAAAGTCCTCCTACATTTTTGTGCCTATACATTATTCCTTTAGCTATACGGTTGGAATTTGTTATTCCATTTAAATCTGGAGATGCTATTCTGAAAGCTATCTAGTTCTTTTACGTTAAGTGGTGTAGGCAAGGATCGGAATAAATACATTAACTTTGGCAATTAGTTAGTTTTACAGCTATTATACAACCTGACCATGAGATACGATAACTATCCCATTTCCGCATATCAGCTGCTAGTGTTTTATGAATGGAGGGGGGGGGGGGTTAGCTTTATACAAGTCTGATATTTCTCAGTGATATTGTCTCCTAAATATTTGATGTGTTGATTGGACCAAATAAATTTATAATAAAATGTTAAATCTTCTAATACAGTTTGAGAGATACCTACTCATTTTATTTAGTCTAAGGCCAGAGATTTTACTACAGTGATCAATTGCGGTCATGAGTGCAGGAATAGAACTACAGGGTTCGTTTAGAGTACATAGTAGGTCATCGGTGAAGAGCAAACATTTGAATTGTTGCAAGCCTACACTGAGGCTCTGAATTTCTGGGTTCAACCTAATAACCTGTGCCAATGGCTCTATTGCAAGTGCAAATAGAAGGAGTGATAGCGGGTAGCCCTGCCTAGTTCTCCCTGGATGGACTTCAAGGCTGTATGCTCCCCAGCCAATTTGATATTGGCAGTCAGAGCTTCATAGTAGCATTTAGGAAGGTCAATAAAGCGCCCTTTGATGCCAAAGTTTTGTAATGTCTTGTATATATAGGACCACTCAACCATATCAAAGGCTTTCTCAATATCAAGAGCCAAAAGGCTCATTGGAATAGAGGACTTTTGTGCTAAGTGCCGAATATTTAAAGTTTTCCTAATATTATCCCCTGCCTGTCTAAATTATATAAACCCAGTTTGATCCTTATATATAAGATCAGGCAAAAACTTTGAGATCCTGTGCGCCATGATCTTAGCTAAAATCTTTTTGTCTCCGTTCATCAATGAAATCGGCCATAGTTCTTGACTTCAAGAGGATCTCTGCCATCATTGGGAATAACTACTATTTCAGCGTGGTTTCGTTCTGGAGGCATACGTTCCCCATTTAGGATTACATTAAATTAGGAGGTGAGATGCGGACTGGGGAGAGCTTCAAATGTTTTGTATTATAAATTTGTATAACCATCTTAGTTTACTGTAGGAATGTTTAAATAACCTTCAATGGATAAAGTACTTATGTTTTCTATACTTTTACATTATACCATATGTGTAGCCTCCTAATGTGTAACTTACCAATACATGTCCTTGTCGGTTATGATAAATCAGTTCATGGGAGCATCATTATTTTATCACAAATCACCTGCTTTCAACTCTAACTGGTTATAATATTACATTGACTTGCAAATATGATTGACACGAAAGGCAAAACTCTCAGCAAAAAATCATAATCAAATTTGCATAAGTTACTTGTTATTTAAAGTGTACGCAACGTGGCGCAGGCAGATACCTCCATTTACCATCAAGCCGCAGCATGGACAGACAGAACATGCCTTCTCTACATCTGATCATTACTGTAGCCCTCAGTTTAGTTGAAACCATTATTGGACTTTTACTTAACTGTTTCATATTAGCTGCGAGTATTCAGGACCAGAATGAGGACTTCACACTAAGTCCCAGCAAACAAATCCAATTTTCCATGGGACTAACCAATGTGATCATACAGAACATGCTTACTATAGAAGGACTTGTTTCTGTGCTTTCACCGGTCACAATGTTCTCCAAAGAATTCAGCACAGTTATAGTCTTTGTTCATTTTTTTCTTATTTATTTTAGTTCTTGGCTCACCACCTGGCTCTGCTCCTTCTACTGTGTGACTGTTGCAACACGCCTTGCTCAGAAATAGGGAAATAAAGGCTATCAATATTCTTCTTTTCTTCACTACTTGGATGTACTCTCTGAATAGTGGATGGATTTGCAGAATGAACACATGATGGCGCTGGTCTTCACTAAGTCCAGCTTTATTCAGAAGACCTTATATGGTAACGCATGGGTGTGCAACTTTGAGAACCGGAAATGTCCAGTATGCCATGTGGCTAGAAGAACTGGTGTGTGCCACTGACCAGTCAGGTGGCTTTGTGTAGACATGTAAGCCTAAACTGACCAGTAAGAGCCAAAGAACATGAGTATGGGTGTGGCCTTCTAATACTAAATATAAGGAGATCAGCAAGTACACTCTGCCTCTTTTCTTCCTGTGACTCTCTGGGGCTGGTAATGTATACACACACACACATGGACATAATAACCTACACCATAGCCAGTACATTATAATGGTAAAACGACTTTCTGCTAAGATATTAAGGGATGTGTTGTTCATAGTATTATCATAGTTCATGCATTGTTAATGTAATGTAATAATTGTATTTCTAATAAATATTGTAACCATTAATCTATAGAGCCTCTTGAATATATTTATTGTATCCGTGGGAAAGGATATCTCAGAGTCTGAGATATGAGTAATTATTATCATCATCATAACTAATATTTGTATGGATAATAATAGTGTGATTTAACACACAGAATAACTGTGAATATAATAATCAGATATACCTAATTATTTCACTGGCGAGCCTACCTAATTTTTCTTACCGTGTACATTCACTTGCATTTGGGGGGGATTTAATCCAAAATGTCTCTTTGAAGTTACAAGTGAACTTAGCGGACGAAAAATTGAACCTATGCGAATTGTGATATTTCGAGCGTTTTCCACGAAGAAAGTCGTTGGCCACGACGTTCTTGGTTTTTGGGATCCAAGGGGCAACAGAGTGAGACGCAATTGAAGTAAGACGGACGTCATTTCTGTGGATCCATTGTTATCCAGGCGGAGACATCAATTTTGGGGTGCACACCTTTTTTGATTAGGGACCGTGCTGAAGACACATCAAAGTGTAAGTAATGGAGATCATTGCTAAATATGCTGAATGTAGCGATTTTGAACCAGTAATTGATAAAAATGAAAGTATGCTTAGCAGAATACATGATTTATGGTTACAGTGTGAAAAGCAAAATAAGCAAATTGATAAGACAAAATGGTGTTTAAACAAAGAGAGAAATAAGTTACGGAACTGTATGAAATTGTTAATGTGTATTAAGAACCAGATGAATATGGCTATAATGGGAAGTATTCCAGTTGCAGCAGTTACAGAGACTAGTCAAGAAACAGACTGTTGTCCAAAATGTGGCATAAGTGCAGAGTATGTGGATACCTTAGAGGACAATTATGAGGCGAGGGGGCAGTTAGTAGCCTCACTCAGAGACTGTTTATCTGCACAGAAGCAACCCATTGCTGTAATTGATAATAATGAGCCAGCTTGTACATCAGAGGAAGAGGGTGGATTACATCTTGTAGAAGAAGAGCAACAAGTAAGAGAAAGAAATTATGTAAGGGATAGTTCTGATGTTAGTAGAACTATACCAAACTTAACCCCTCACATAGTAAGATCTCACCCACTAAGTTTAAGTCAAGTACCAGATGCTTCACATTCAACACCATGTGAGAGAAATAGAGAGAGGAATTCTGTAACATCACAGGCATCTGCAATAATCAGGCAACAAGACCGAGATAAAATGGTGAAACAGTTAATAAAGTTTAAACCACTATTCCCACATTATGATGAAAAGATAGATGTATTGTCCAATATGTCTAGCTTTGAGTCATCTGTGAAACAGTACATGCTTTCTCCTAAAGAGGCATGTGTTATGTTAAAATTGTGGCTTCCAGGAGCTCTAGCATCTAGATTAGAGGCCCCAGTTAGTGGTCCAAATGATAGCAATAGAGATTGGTTCAAAGAACACAAATGGGGTACAGAAAGGGACAGGCTGAGAGCTGTATATAGGTTAGTCACAGGGAACAGAGACTTAGATAGCCATTCCCTTGCTGAGATGAGAGTAACTGTACAGGATGACCCATGGGTGTTTGCTTCTAAATTTGAGCAAGTGTACAGACTCACACATAGAGTGCCCCCAGACCAGACCCCATCAGATATGTTACAGTATCTAGTAAGAAAATTTACTTATTTGGACCCTAGCATACAAATAATGGCAGAAGAGAAAGACACCATGGAGGCTGTGTTGTGTATTATTGGTAAGGCACGGCAAAACATAATAAGGAAAGGAGTCACAGGGCCACGTAAAATTGCAATTGTGACTACGAATGAAGGAAGACGTAATCCCTTCGAAAATTTCTTCAGAGGGATTTGTAATTACTGTAATAAGCCTGGACATAGATTCAGAGATTGCAGGCTGAGGATGAGGGAGCATAGACAAAGGGAGGGATGGCAGGCAGATACATCAGATCCTCCAAAACATAGGCATGATCAGGCATACTCAAATACTTCAGGGCCTACAAAGGATAGGCAGGATCAGAAGTTTTCCTTTAGACAGACTGAGCATAAACATCTAGATAAATCAGGCCAGGAATTTGCTCCAAAGATCAAGCCTGGGAATAATTTGTATGGCCCAGCACAGGAAGCTTTAAGGATGATGATGGTAGGGATGGATAGGAATCAAGAGAGGCAGTATGAGAATAATTCCTCTCAGACATCCTTATCTGACTGACTAACACCGGCCCTGGGAGACATGGTGCCTATTTGTGGTACATTTAGGGATCATTCTGGACGCCCCTATGTCAATGGTGTGATTGCGGGCCATCACACAAAATTGCTCATTGACACAGGTGCTTCAGTGACTTTGACGGATTTGCCACTAAGTCCCCCATATGGGGCAAAACAGACATTTCTAGTGGGACTTGGGGGATCCCAGTCCCAGGCCTTTCTAATTCCAAAAGTAACTGTGACGTTAGGACAACAGTGGATTAAAGAAATTCCAATATGGCAGAGTAGAAATACAGAAGGTACTATACTTGGTGCTGATGTTATGAGAGCAGAAGGGATGATAGTGGATCTTTGTAACAATGTACTGTGGAGGGACACAAGAGGAAGGAAACCTGTTATGTTAGATGAGTCTTCCCTGAGTCCAGTGGCATCCATTGTATCAGTTCCTTCAGAAAGGGTGTGGCCGGACACTGGTAGCCACTCTGATCTGAGGAAGTTGGTTATGGATTTCCCTGACATGTGGGCTCAACATAAAAATGATTGTGGGATATTGAGAGATGTAGAGATTAAGATTACAGGTCCTGACCCTCCTCCACAAAGACAGTACCGCTTCCCAACAGAGGCTATAGAACCAGTTACTGAAATTATTGATCAGCTTGAACAGCAGGGTGTGATTAGGAAATGTTCTTCTTCCAATAATTCACCTTTGTGGCCAGTAAAGAAAAGTAATGGAAGCTGGAGATTAACTGCAGATTTTAGGATGATCAACAAATCTACTCCTCCAGTAACAAATTTAGTTGCTTCCACTCCTGAAGTTATATCTAAGCTTAGTGCCACCTGCTTATGGTATTCAGTGCTAGATGTAGCCAATGGCTTCTGGGCTATTAAACTTGCTCCAGAATGTCAATATAAGTTTGCTTTCAGTTTTAGGAATATTCAGTACACATTCAATTCTCTCCCACAAGGCTTTCATAGTTCCCCTACTTACTTTCATCAGGCCCTAGCAAAGGTCTTAGAAACGTTCTCTGCCCCAGACAGTATCATACAATATGTGGATGATATCTTGTTACAGACAGAGACAGTTGAGGAACACATGGAATTGCTAAGAGAATTGTTTGATTTAATTTCCAAATCAGGCCTGAAGTTAAATACTGCAAAGGTTCAGTTGATGAAAGAGAAGGTAACATTTTTGGGGGTGTCAATCCAAAGGGGAACAAGATGTCCTACTAAGGATAGAGTGGTAGCAATACTACAGGTACCCAGACCTTTTAATAGACAGTCATTAAGAAAATTTTTGGGATTGGTGAACTTTTCACGAGACTTCATTGAAGGTTTTGCTGAAAAAGCAAAGCCTCTCTATGATCTCTTGAAAGGAGAAGAGTCTGGACTGATTACATGGGGTAGTGAACATGAGGATTCATTCAGGGTGTTAAAGGAGGATTTAGCATCAGCTCCAGCTCTTGCCACTGTTGATAGTGAGGTTCCATTTGCCCTGCAAACATGTACTACTGACACTTCAATTTCTTCAGTTCTGCTGCAGGAGAAGGCTGGGAAATGGAGGCCTGTAGGCTATTTTTCCAGACTCCTTTCTCCTGTAGAGAGAGGATATGATTCGTGCATCAAAGCTTTGTTAGGGGTACATTGGGCAGTTCAAGCTACAGAGCATATAGTGGGATTTAGGAAGCTCATTCTCCAAACACCTCATACACCACTGAAGTTGTTGTTTGAGAGAACCTTAAGTGGAGTCTCAACTCAGCGCCTTACCAGGTGGCTGACAGATTTACAACACCGTGACATTACTGTACAGCACAATGCAAAATACATCTTGCCACAGTTAATGTACATACAGGGAGAACCACATGATTGTGTAGAGACACACATTCACAGAGAGTCACCACCTAAATTATTTAGGGACAAAACCATATCTCAAGATCTACAGATCTATGTGGATGGATCAAGATTTTGGCAGGATGGCAGATTCCATACTGGATTTGCAATATGGGTCCCTTCTATGCAATTGGAAGTTAAGATTATGTTGCCACGTTCCTTTTCAGCACAGAGAGCAGAACTAGAAGCCATTTCTATGGCATGTCACAGGTTTGACACACAACCTATTAGTATTTACAGTGACAGTGCCTATGTTACTAGGTCACTGACAGAGTACCTACCAATATGGGATCTAAGGGGAATGGTGGATTCAGCAGGAAAACCTTTGTCACATGCAATGGCTTTGAGGAAGTTAGTTGACTGGGGAACACAACACCCACTACAGGCAGCTGTACTTAAGGTTAAGGCACACACAAATTCCACTGATGAACATTCACGTGGAAATGCACATGTGGATACGTTGGCTAAACAGGCAGCCTTAGAGGGGGAACCATGGCAACCAGGAGAGGCAGATACAGAAGCAGGGGATGCATGGAGAGAACACCATGTATCTAAGGAAGGGACACATATAGCAAAGGTTACAAAAGAGACATCAGAAGTACCAGACCTACAGAGAGAGCAGGCTAAAGATACTAACCTTTCTCTTTTGTTGCAGAACCAGCAAAGTCTCCCTAGTGGGTACTCTATTCAGGATGGGTTAATTTGCTATAGTAGTCCTACAGTGCCACAGGCCAAACTCCTTTTTGTAGTCCCAAAGCAGTTGCAGAGACAAATTACACAGCAGACTCACTCTCTTTTGGGACACATTGGTCACAGTGCTTTAGAATACCACCTTAGACAGAAATATTTTTGGCCAGATTTAGCAATATCAGCTTTGCAGTGTATTCAAGAATGCCTTATCTGTGCGCAGATAAATCCACGCCCTAAAGGACAAAGACCAATTCTCCAGAGGGTACCAGTAGCTGATGGTCCCTGGAAATCTATTCAGATTGATTTTATAGGCCCACTTCCACTATCAAAGGGGGGTCTTAGATACGCCTTAGTCATTGTGGATATTTTTTCAAAATGGGTTGAAGCTATTCCTCTTAGGCGTGACACTGCACAAGCTACTGCAAAAGTATTATGGGAACATGTGTTTTCAAGGTGGGGTTTTCCTGAACTCATTGAGTCAGACAGAGGTACACATTTTACTGGACAGATAATGCAAAGCCTCTGTGCCCTACTGGGAATACAGCAGAGATTCCATGTTCCGTATCACCCACAATCCTCGGGTATAGTAGAACGCATGAATCGTACCATTAAGTCTAGGTTAGCCAAAATGCTGACACAATATGGTAATTCTTGGGTTACACACTTACCAGCAGTTCTAATGGCTATTAGAGCTACACCTGCCACTGCTACTAAATGTTCTCCCTATGAGCTCATGACAGGGAGACAGATGGCTCTAGGCCATCCAGGTGAACCTCAATTGTCCACTCCCCTGAGAGAAGCTGTGTCAAGAGACCAATATCTCTCCCAAATTCAGGAGCAGTTAAGATTACTGCTACATTTTGCTGCCTCTAATATGGCCCCAACTGATTGTAAAGTGTCATCTAAAATTCAAACTTCGTTTGAAAAGGGGGGAATGATCATGATTAAAAACTTTAGTAAAAATTATCCATGGGATGCAAATTGGGAGGGTCCCTATGAAATTCTAGATACATTAGGTACTACAGTGCTTAAGGTAATAAGATCAAACCCCAGAAAAACCAGAAGGCAGCCTGGTCACAAATGGGTCCATGTGGATCAATGTAAAATGTTTAAAGGGACAGAAGTCCCAGATGGAGATGTTACTGCTAAGAATTGATACTTGTTTGATCTTTTCCAGATTTGACAACGAGAAGTCCACAAGGGAAATGGAGATGCATTTGTTTTTGGGGATTTTAGGGACAATGTTATTCATGTGTAAAAATCAGGACATTGATGGACCACAAGCTACCTCTTCCACAAGGCAAAGAAGATCGAGTCCTACACAGATGATCAAGGCATGGATAAAGATATGGAGCAGTGACAATTTGGGTAATAAAAAGAATTGGGAATGTGAATGGACAAACTGGGGAAAATGGACAATAGGTCTGACAGGTGAAGGCATTAGGCTTTCCGTTAGTTTTCAAAACCCTATTATGTCCATGAATCAGCAAGGGTATAGCATTACAAAAGTAATCACGGAGAACATGACTAAAGAAGGAGTAAAATGGGAAGTAGTGGGATCCAACCGGGGTGGAGAAGTTAAGGTATCATTAACAATAGATGAGGGCAGGGAACCTACAACAGTAGCCTCTCCTATGACCTATTCTACTACCCTTGCTCCACCAAGGGGGGATAACTATGTGGACAATCCCATGTGTGATGGTAAGAAAATACTTTCCAGTGGCCCATTTCAAATTAGTGCTATGAACCCCACACCAATATTGAGGGATGCTACATTCCAGCTGATTTCATGGAAGATAAGGTTGACCGATTGGCTAGTTTCTAGACACTTTCAAAATTGTTCCACAATTACAGCAACTATGGAAAGGTCCTTGATTAGATGGGTAATGGGTACCAAAAGAAATAAGAGGGATATTGTGGATACAGTTTTGGGAGGTGTAGGAACTGGTCTAGGGGTTGTAAATACTATAGATATTTCAAGTCTGACTACAACATTGCAGTCTGAGGGTTTATTAAATTCCAAAGGGTTACACGCACAACAAACCATTAACACACTTGTAGAGGGACTGACAAAAGCAGTGATAGATATACAGGGTCCTGCTATACAGCATATTCAGGAAATATTGGTAGGAGTAATTGGGAGGTCAAGGGAAGTGTCTTGGAATTTTGTATGTCTTTCCATGCAAACCGAGCTATCAACTGATTTTAAGATCCTGGCGCAAGCTATGGATAATAACCATACCCCTTTGGGAGGTTGGCAGCAAGCTGAAATTAACAGGTTTGCTCTTGACCACAAAGAATTATGGGTGAACAGTTGGCTGGGTTGCAAGGGAAACATATGCAGAGCCAATTCATTAGTACCGACAAGGGGAACATACCAAAACATCTACCATATGACATCATTGGGAACTCCAGTAACAGAATCGCATGTTTTACATCATGAGTTAGAGTTTCCCAACTTCATAGTAAATGGTACCACCATAGAACAAGTAGATGTGGAAGGTTGTATGAGATTCCCCAACAAAATCTTATGTCTACCAAATCAGGTTAGAACAGTATTTGATTCATGCTGGCATAACCATTCCTACTGCCAAGGATTTGTAGAAAAGGTTAAACCCCAAGATATGATATTCCCCTTGGGACATGGAAAGGTGTGTTTTGTGTCATTGAAACCAAGGGATGAGGTACACATATGGTTCAAACATTGTATATCTAGGGAACAGATTACTCAGGGAATTTACTGTGTCATAGACTATCCGGTGAGAATAAGTTCACAGCAGTTTAATCTCACAGTGCCACAAGTATTAACCTACAATAAAACCCTGGGGTCTCCTCTGATTGTACCAATTGTATCAGACAGCACACCTTGGCAGAAATGGGTAAGGCAACTTAAAGATGATCAGATACTGCTCAAACACCTACAACATTTTGGGGAAAGGGTACACGTAAATTTTCACCATCAACAACAAGAACTCCAGAGAATTGAACATAAATTTTCTGATCTGTCAAGTGCAACCTGGTGGCAGAAATTAGTCAATTCATTTTCAAAACACTCATCATGGGGTTCTGCTTTGGGAAATGTTATGTTACACCCATTCATAGTCGTTTTAATTGTGTCTATATTATGTATTATTGTTCAAATATGCATGTGTTGCTATCTGAAATCCATGATAGCACGTATATATCATCTATATTATGGTATACATATGAAAACAGCAGAAACTCACACACATAGCGGGATATAGAGATTTTATAGTTGAATCCGATACTCACTCTTATACTCATTTTTCTTAAGCTTCTATTGGAATGAAAAGGTACAGATGTCTTTCATTGCCAACAGGGGGGAATGTTGCAACACGCCTTGCTCAGAAATAGGGAAATAAAGGCTATCAATATTCTTCTTTTCTTCACTACTTGGATGTACTCTCTGAATAGTGGATGGATTTGCAGAATGAACACATGATGGCGCTGGTCTTCACTAAGTCCAGCTTTATTCAGAAGACCTTATATGGTAACGCATGGGTGTGCAACTTTGAGAACCGGAAATGTCCAGTATGCCATGTGGCTAGAAGAACTGGTGTGTGCCACTGACCAGTCAGGTGGCTTTGTGTAGACATGTAAGCCTAAACTGACCAGTAAGAGCCAAAGAACATGAGTATGGGTGTGGCCTTCTAATACTAAATATAAGGAGATCAGCAAGTACACTCTGCCTCTTTTCTTCCTGTGACTCTCTGGGGCTGGTAATGTATACACACACACACATGGACATAATAACCTACACCATAGCCAGTACATTATAATGGTAAAACGACTTTCTGCTAAGATATTAAGGGATGTGTTGTTCATAGTATTATCATAGTTCATGCATTGTTAATGTAATGTAATAATTGTATTTCTAATAAATATTGTAACCATTAATCTATAGAGCCTCTTGAATATATTTATTGTATCCGTGGGAAACGATATCTCAGAGTCTGAGATATGAGTAATTATTATCATCATCATAACTAATATTTTTATGGATAATAATAGTGTGATTTAACACACAGAATAACTGTGAATATAATAATCAGATATACCTAATTATTTCAGTGACTATAGTCAGATTCAAGCACAACCTCATGACAAGTCTGAAGATGGGACTCTCTGTCGTGGTACCAAAGCTGCTGGTGGTCACAGCCCTGGGGTCCTTGGGCATCAGTGTCCCCTCCATTTGGTTTGTTGAGTTTGGAATTCAGCAGAAGATAACTGGAAATGTAACTAACAATCACACTAGAAATGATGATGATGTGATCCAGTTTAATGTTGACTTCTTCTATGGTATGGTCTTTATAACATTCGGATGTTTCCTACCTCTCACGCTTACAGTAACCTCCATAGGTTTTACTTTGGCCTCTCTCTTGGGACACATTTGGAGAATAAAACTCAATGCATTCAACATCAATGGGCAACAGCTTACAACCCATTACAGAGCGTGTAGAACCATGATACTTCTGGTCATTTTCTATGTGACTTTCAACCTGTGTACAGCCACAATAGCCTCCTTTCCCATGTCATCGGTGAGTGTATGGACTACAATTGTTCATTTGTATACTTTGTGGTATCCTACTGTTCAAGCTGCCATTTTGATCTCGGGGAGCTCCAAACTGAAAAAGACTTTCTGTAGACATGTCCTACGCATCAAACAGTGATCACTCCATCGGTGGAGTGTATACCTTTTACTTTTGTAATGCTAAGAAATGTATCTCAGGATTTAATGTTGTGAAGTTTAAGTTTGGTTTTCATATGCATTTTCTTACTATTTTTTGTAAATGTTGATTTGTAACTAGCTCCTATAAAGAAAGAAAGATTGGGTGGAATTATAAACTAGGAAGACAGAAATAACTGAAATAAACTTATTTTCTCTTGCAAAAATGACCCTAAGAGGGCATATGATCCCCTTGTATACCTCCATGGTCAATATAGGGCTTTGTCAGGGGAACTTTATATGCCAAGAGGTTTCAACTGATAAAAGGGCATCTGCCGAGGTCAGAAGATAAAAGATTCCACTTTAATGAAAGAAAAGAGTTATTTACAGTAAGGGCTGTCATACTGTGGAATTCTCTACCAAAGGAGGTTGTGAAAGCAAATTCAGTACATAACTTTAAAAAGGGGGGTGGGTATATGTTTAAATAAATAGAGCTGTCAAGGTTATGTAGGAAAACTAGAGAAGGAGGAATATTGATCCAGAAAGTAACTAAATCACTATTATTTTGGGGTCAGCAAGGATTTTGTTTTACTTTGAGACAATTGGCAGTGTTTAAATGTTTTTTTGGGGGGGTTTGACTTCCTCTAGATCAATTAACAATTCACTAAGTACAAGGATTAAATGAAAATATAAGAAATTTGCCACCAAAACCTCAAACAAAAACTTGTCAGCAGAAAATTGGCCAATGAACAACTGAATACAAAAAATGGAACTAAACCTTGTAACAAACGTGCCTGTAAATTATGCCAACACATTTGTAATGATGATACAGCCACATATAACAACAAGACCTATAACATCAGGATCACATTCATGTACATCGTCCAATGTGGTTTATATAATACAATGTACTTTATGTGACACAGGCTGTTACATTGGAGAAACCGGCCAAAAAATGCATTTAAGGATGAATTTACACAGGCATTCAATAATGAATACAGTTATTGTAGCCCAGTAGGACACAATTTTAGCCCGAATGATCACTCCAACTCAAACTTAAAAGTCAAAATACTCAGAGGAAAATTTAAAAGCATCCAAGAGAGAAAAGCTTTTGAAATAAAGATGATCATATTCTTCAACTCTAAAAACACAGGACTTAATATAGACTTGGGTTTTCTAACACACTATCAGAATTACATGTGATTTTTTTTTCTTATACTATAACAGACCTAGCACTCTTAGTGAGGTGTTTGTCCAACAGGAAAGATATCACTGTGGACTACAGTGCTCTGCTTTCTCATGTATATATTAATGTATATGTGTATATAATATGTATATATATATATATATATATATATATATATATATATATATATATATATATATATATATATATGTTTCCTTTGCTATGTTGTGTTTATTCCCCATATATGTATTTACCTGATGATGTCAGATGCTGTTTCCACTCTCTCTGCATCTGCTGTTATTATTCAAACTGAGGGCTCCATCTCATGTAGTATTGCTTGAGACTTGATAAAGGGAGGTTAAGCATTTTGAAAGCTCATAATTATAAATAAGACGTTTGTCCTATACAAAAGGTCTCAAATTATATTGCAATACTCATTATTAATCTATGTATAAATATAGATTAATAATTACTAAATTACTAGATTACTGTAATTGTGTGTATATGTGTGTGTGTGGATATAAACAATTATAGATGTGTGTTAGGTATTTTATCACTGCAAGAGAGTAAAAGTGCCAGAGCTTGAGCCGGTTGATTCCTAAAACCTGCTAGCTGACTCATTGCGAGTCAGGCTGGGCTACAAAGGGGGGGGGGGGACTCATCTCAAAACCAGTGAAGAACCGAATGGTGCGGGTTTTGGGGTTCTCAACTGGCCCAAGAAAATGTCCTGGCACCTGTTCAAAAGACCTAACTGTTGTGGCCTAAGAATCTCACTGACATGCCTCATCTTGATAACTCTCTGCATAGTAGCACCCATAATCATATGGGAAGAAGTAACAAGACCCAGAGGCAACCAGACGCAATCTATTGGAGAGATGTGGATGCACAGAATGAAAAGAGACATGATGGAAGTCAATTTAACTGGCCAAGTGACCCTAGTGTTCAAGGAAGGGCAGATAGGAACCAACCAAATAGACCTATGTCAAGTACTAAGATGTGGACTTTCTGGAGGAGGACGTAGTGGAGGGGTGAGAAAAGCGCCAGTATACTTGTGTATAGCCTCTCCGTATGGAAATGAGAGAAGTCCTAGCCGGAAACTGGCCTCATGGAATACAGGAGCTGACTGGGGTTACTCCCCATCTAATCACATGAAATGCAAAAGTACAAAGAGACGCTTAAAGCTGACACGGGGTGTGGAGCCATCCTCCTGCAGCCAAAATCAGACATAGAGAGAGACATACTTTTGGAATCTACACCTCAGGCAGAGGTAACAACATGAAATATTTGCATATTCAGGTACTGCAAAAAGAGTTTCCCAGAGAGACTATTGATCTCACCAAGTTGAGCCCTGTGAATAGGACTGTGCCCTCACAGGTCATCTATTTGGAACCTGTTCCACTGCCAGACCGTCAATGGCAATGTTACCATTTAAACTGAACCTTGCTTTAAGACCTTTGTTTAATACATTTATAAGAGGAGGGACTGTTAGGTATTTTAATTTCTTCATTTAGAAATAATTAGCTAAGAATATCATGATTATAAAAAGTATATCAGCTTGTTTCTTATCTTGTATCTTACTAGAATGTTTAAGTGCGTCATCTGTAGACATGTTTAAGGTAAATGTTCCTTAAAACATCTGTTTCCTGTTTCCTGTCTTTTTGTTTCAGCAACTAATGAGACAAAATATCTATAGGAAGCCATGATTAGATAAAGATTGTTTTGCTGAGTAAGACAGAAAAAGACACTTGCTTGCAAATATGTATTTAACACTATTTTCAACTATGCTATTAGCTGTGACGTGTGTTATGCTATATAAGGTTCTGCCGCCCAAATAAACTCAGAGATTATTCTGATGACACGCTGACTTCTGTGCATTATTTTCTCTCATTATATCTTGGTACTCAGATATAATATATACACACATCACAATACATGATTACTCACTAATCTGATCCTATCAATGTGTAAAGGGAATTACATTAATATCATTAGTAAAAAATCAAAATGCCCCACTTTCAGGTGTATGTGCATATCAAAACAAAAAATAGGAAGTGATAATTAATGAGGTATTCATTTACCATTGGTTAAACACCGTGGCCCTCATTCTATTATCGGCCGTAGGAGATGCGGGCCGCAAGAACCGGGCGCAGGCTATTTGCCTATTCTATTCCCTTCCGGCCGGGGACTCCGGCAGGCTTCCGGCCGGCGCCTTGTTATCCCTTGCGGCCGCACGCGCCGGTAGAAAGCCTTTGATCTTAAACGGCCGCAAGAGTTTCGGCCGCAAGAAAACCCTGGTTGCTATTCAATTGCTCCGGGAACCCTCTCTGCAAGGCTAAAACAGAGCCGCAGCTTACTTGCAGCAAAAAGGTCCCGCAGGCACACAAATAAACACATAATAAAGCCATCCTGCACTCTGAGGAGACTATAAAGTGATTGTAGGTGTTAGCATTCATAGCACAACATTCCCCTACACTCAAATCCATAAATATATTTTTTTTTAATTTATGTCAATTATCTATGAAAAAAGTCCAGAGGGCATTGAGCACCTCAGACCCGCCCACGATGCGGCCGGAAAATAAACAGTTAATGAAAACTAGGATTTGGGCTGATGTGCAAACTTGAGAGGGGGTTGCTATTAATCCTCATGTCCCCCATTATTATCCCTAACATTTACAGAGCTTTACAGTGCCGTCTTGAATTTATATTTGCTTTTAAAGATTTCTGAGCTTACGGCCGGTTGCAAGATATGCGGCCGGCCGTAAGAGGATATCCTTGCAGAGCCATCTATTTGAATTGCAAGGTAACGGGAGCCCCGCAAGGAATTGCAGCTTTGCGGCCAATTTACGGCCGATAATAGAATGAGGGCCTAAGAGTTTAGAGCGCCAGACTTGTGTATATATACACATATAGGAAGGCAGGTTTGCTGTATATACTGACTCTATATCTGACTCCACACAGCCTCCCCTTCTGATAGTGACTATCCCCCATACCCTTTGTCCCTGACCAAATGTATGACCATATATATATCTATGCGGACAATTTACGGACGATAATAGAATGAGGGCCTGTGTATATAAATAATGAGATAGATCAAACTGATAGTAGTGAAGAGACACTTATAGAATACCTTGTGTTAGATAAAGCTCAATAATCAGACTGGATGGTGTTAAATAATAAAAATAAATTAATTAGTGTGAAGTTTAAACAATGTGCACATTTAATAAAGCATAAATATCTGTGGGTAGACACTATCCCACCAAGTAAGCAATACTAGTATACAGTATAAGCTAAAGAGTGAATATAAATTCATAAATATATAAATCCTTACAGTATAGAGAAAGATATATATGGTAAGCATATATAGCTTATTTGTATAGTGATTGAACACAAAATGTCCTGGCAAGGTAACAAATAATTATAAATATCTAAATACACATAGGTCTTAAACATGCAGAAAAGTTAAGTAGACTATAGCGCAATAAATCTAGCGCCTAGTACTGTTAATATACTTTGACAATGAGGTGTAATCAGGGATAAATAACCCATTTAGTTATGTACATATACAATTACTACAGATTTGATGGATGTTCTCATATTTAAATAAAATCATCAGACAGCCATGTGAGGTGAAGCTAAAGACACAAAAAGTGAAAGTAAAAATTAAAAAGATGGACTATTGCTTAGAAAAATGTACTAGGGAATGTAACCGTTATTATATGTCACAGGTCCAATTACATAAATCAATAATTGTGGAGGCTACAGATCATAATTACCCCTACTGGAATGCAGCTAAGCTTCATTTTCTGTGTATGGGGTACCCTGATATGGGAACTTTGCAACTTTCAACAATTAAGCACATGTGGCCATGCGATACCGCTCACCGTGCTCCAACCCATCCCTGCATGAAATGTCCACAAATGCCCTACGCCTTCAAGCCGACCGGTTTCGTTGCTCTAAGGCAACTTTCTCAAAGTCTAGGCAACCTGGAGTAAACCTTTGGCGCGCTCTGTTTAAATGAAGTGTTCCTTGCACTGTGTACATCACAAATCCAGGCCCTCGACATGATTGGTTAATCGAGGACACATGATTTACGGATGTATTTTAATAAGGAGAGTACTGTTTTTTTATTGACACTTTGCTGTCCAGACAAACCCTCACACTGGAGAGACGGAATAAAGACAGAGATCAAGTGTAAACTATAGTTAGGTATAAGTAGAAGTAATAGATAATTGAGTTATTCTAATAAAATGTGTCAAGATATATTTAGAATGTATTAATAATTGCACATTTCCTAATAGAAATAAATGGCTTAGATTGAACCCTCTGCCTGCTGATATTGTAGGTTTAGATTTATAAGTAAGAGGACTGTTAATGATTTTATTTCAACAGCATGTTTTACAATAATATAAATTCATCTATTAACGGTAAGAATTGCTAAAGATTAATGAAAATGTTATGGTCAACACAATCAATAACCACTATGTTTGTACATTTTTAATGCAAATAAATGAAATCTCTTCTCTTAGCAGCTACTCTTGAATGTTGGTCACAGTTTAGATTGTTTGTTATATGTTCTATACTTATTTAAATTGTAACAAGTTCTAAGTATACATTTAAAGGCCATTACATTTTTAGTATATTTCTTTAGTCATTTTAAATTTGTATTTAATATCTTCTTTCTTGAGCTCAATGATTTTTATTCCCTGAAGGCGAAGTTACTTAAGGAGATATAAGCCAATGTCAAAATGTCTATGCATGTTTTCATCTCAATATTTTAAGCATAATTAAAATTTTTAGTTCTGAAAATCTTTTTGCTATAAAGAGAGAGAGAGACATAATGGCATGTTTTAACACCATCCATCTTGAACATGTAATTCCAATGTATATATGTTTTTACGGAGGTAATATTAAATCGCCATTAATTTATTCTTCCTGGCTTTGCACTTATTTAAAAAAAAAAAAAAATCTTGAACCTAAAGGTACTTATACTGGCATTTACCTCAAAACATCATGTCTAGATAAAGGCTGCAAAAGAAAAGCCCTTGTCGTGGCCTAAAAAGCCCTTGTCGTGGCCTAAAAAGCCCTGTGCCATGAGGAGGTAGATCCATGTACTTTTTACTTGGAGATGTTATTTACTTCTATTGCCTCCTCTAGGTCCTTGGAATACTGTGTCTATAACATGGAATTCTAGGCTCTCTATCCTGTTTTGATGGTATAGCTTTACTGTATATGCCTAGCCACTGGGTTGTCCAGATGGTTCTTTAGAGAAGACACATGTTCCAGGATCCATCTACGCAGTTGGCGGTCTGTTTTGCCAACATAAATGCTTTTACAGGGGCATACTATTATATAGACTACAAAAGTGGAGGTACAATTAAATAAACTTTTCAAGGGGTATCTTTTACCCGTAACTGGATGAGAAAATACTTTCTGTGGTTTTATAAATTTACAGGCCTTGTAATGCAATGTCCGCATAGGAAAAGTCCTTTGGAAAAGCATGTCTGCCAAACGTCTTCCTCTTCTGAAGGTAACTGAGGCTTTCGGTGGAAGAACTTTTTTGAGTGCTGGATCTTCAATAAGGAGATGCCAATACTTATCCATAGTAGACACAATTGCACTACTGTTGTCTCCATATGTCATTAGGCAGCGGGTCTGCTGTTCTTTTTCATTTATTTTATGGTTGTATCGCAGTTGTGAGCGATCTTTTTGTCAAGCACTTTTGTAGGCTATTTTTAAAATTCGACTGCGGTTGCCCCACTCTTTAAACCTCTTTCTAAGAGCGTCCGCCTGTACTTTAAAAGCTTGTAAAGTATCGCAATTATTACGGATGCTAATGTACTGCCCAACTGGTATGCCTTTTTGGGGGGGCTTAAGGTATTGACTAGGCCATGCTAGCAAGGAATTTGAGGCTGTAAGTCTCCTGTCTTTTTAAATTTTTAAATCAAGAAATTCTAGATTATCTTTCTTAATTTCAAAAGTAAATATTAAGCCCATTTCATTTTTGTTTAAGATGTTAATTCATTTCACAAAATCCAATTGAGGGCCTGACCAGAGCACCAAGACATCATCGATATATCTCTGCCAAGGGCGGATATACCTTGTAAACTCTTTCATTTGTTCCCAAAAATCTCTATCTCCTCCCAAAAGCCTAAAAAGAGGTTTGCATAATTTGAGGTGCAAGCTGTCCCCATTGCTGTCTCTGTGTATATATATATATACATATACATATATATATATATATATATATATATATATATATATATATGTGTGTGTGTGTGTGTGTTTATGTGTGTATATATCACTCAGTCACACTCAGTCACACTCACACAGTCACACTCCCACACTCACTCTCACACATTCACCCAGTCACACTCACGCATTCATACACTCAGTCAGTCACACTCACTCAGTCACTCTCACACACTCACTCCCTCACATTCACACTATCTCACACTCAATGACACACTCACACACTAAATCACACTGACACAGTCACACTCACTCAGTCACACTCAGTAAGTCAGTCACCCAGACTGTCACACTCAGTCTCACTCACTCAGAGATGCTCAGTGTGTCACTCTAACTCAGTCACTCTCACTCAGTCACACTCAATCAGTCACACTCACACATTCAGTCACACAGACTGTTACACTCAGTCACACTCACTCACACTCAGTGTGTCACTCTCACTCAATCACTCTCACTCAGTCACACTCATTCAGTCACACTCACCCCCTGAGTCACATACAGTCACACTCACTCACTCATTTAGTCACACTAACTCAGTCACACACAGTCATACTCACATAGTCGCACTAAGTCAGTCACACTTACTCAGTCAATTACACTCAATTAGTCACACTCACTCAGTCACACTCACACACTCACTTAGTCACACTCACTCACTTAGTCACACACACTCACTCACTCATTCATTCAGTCACACTCACTCAGTCATACCAGTCACACTCACACTTAGTCACGCTCACTCAGTCACACTCACTCAGTCACACTCACACACTCAGTCAGTCACACTCAGTCTCACTCACTCAGTCACACGCACACACTCACTCATTTAGTCACACTCACTCACTCACTCAGTCACACGCACACATTCAGTCACACTCACTCTGTCACTCACTCAGTCACACACACTCACTCATTCAGTCACACTCACACACTCAATCAGTCACACTCGCACTCAGTCTCACTGACTCACTCTCACATAATAATCATACAGTGAGAAAAAAAACACTACACATAAAGTCAAGTTTTATTAAATTATAACATAACTTGCTCTGTAAGATGCAGCCGAGCAAGTTAGAAGAGCTTACTATCCCTTTAAATATTAATTTTGATCATTCTAATTGGCTGAACTAGATGTCAAATCATATATCAGCTAATCAGAATGGGTTGTTTGGATGTCTTCCTTCTCACTCTGTACTTTGAATATTTTGAACCAATCAGATTGCTCAGATTGAAAGATGACTTAAAAGCAGTATAACTGAACTAAAATACCTGTTGAATTATTCTTTAATATAAATCATTTACCTTACAGGTCATTTACCTTACAATATTATCACTGAAAAAGTCTAATAATCTATTTACATCACTGGGGATCTTATCCCTCACACTGTGACAAACATAGGGTCTTTCACTTGGTTCCCGTATCCCTTTATAGTAGATACAAATAAATACATAACAGGAATACATTGTATCAGTTATGCCTTATCTCTGGCTTGTGTTGCTCACCCATATCTGTGTTGTATGAACAAGAGCTCATTAGTAAAACCAAGGCCGGGCCGCTCTCCTTACAATGTAACACAAAGCTCTCGCACCTATGAATATCTCCACAGATGCTTTGCATTGGAAGCGTTGGGTTCGCTATTTGTTTGTTTCAGGTAAATCAGCAAACAAATGAGACACATCGGAAAAACATTATTTATGTGTTGTCTGTACATCTCAGCAGGAATATTTCCAATAACTTATATTACTAATGGAAAGTAAGTACCCCTCTATTACTGTGGGCTCAACCTTAACATTAGCATCTGCAGCCAACCCAACTGTATGAAATTAATTATGTCCAACATAACTGGATGTGTATTTGACAACTTTATGTTAATTGTAAAATATAAAATTTCAGGGATACAAAAAAAAAAACAATGATTCTTACTTTAATGAGTTCAGTATCAACATTTACATTATAATTTTCCTAAGACTGAAGTTAAAACGTAGCTATTAAATGGCATGGAGGGTTCCCTATCTTAAATATTAATATAACACAAGCTTAACAGCTCTTTTGTAATCACTTAAACATCCCAAACAGTCCCAGCACCATCTATAATTAATGCATATAGTGTTTCTATAGCACTCAGTGTACTAGACAATCACAGGCTCTGTATCAGCACCATGATACTGAAGTGCAATCATGGACTAAATAGCAAAGATTGATACTGAGTATTATTAAAAATAAAGATAAGATAAAAATGTAAATCACAAAGTCTGATTAATAAAAAAAAAATACAGACTTATGTATAAATTGATTGTGATGACAGCTGACAGAGGAGAATTCTGAAGTGCAGTGCTGTGGTGGTGCAGGTTGCCAAGGCAACAGTGCCAGTTGCAAAGTGAACATTCGATTTCTGCATGAGACAAAGTGCTGTTTTGGCTCATGACCTCAGAAGAATGGGAGCAGAACGTTATCCTAACATTATGGATACCTAACACTTCTGATCTACTTATTGTTGTGGGCTTGAGACATTTTGAGGAAACAGGATGCGCTAAAACTATTTCCTATCCAGAGCTTTGGACATAGACACTTACTGACTGTCATATTTCACTTGTCCTGTAATAGGTCTCCATCCGGGGAATCCCTACTACTGATACAAAGAAACCCGCAGAGAAGAGGACCTAACTAATGGGTTCCATTCATTGGTCAAGCAGTTTCTTTCTCATAGCACACTGAAAAAAAATCCATAAACATCCAGAGACAAATGTCTAAGTGGGATGATCCAGTGTTTTTTCCCTATAATAATAATCCATAAAATATAATTAGATTAATTTACTTAAAAATAACATTTTAAACTTGATCAGGTGTTCTCTTCTGGTAATAGTTTGGTCTTATTGCCACCATGAGATGGATGGAATAATGGATGCCGATCTAGACACTTTAATGATACACACCTGATCCCTTCAGTCTCTACCACGAATCACTTTTTTTTATGTATTCAGTTTTGTTGAATAATAAAAAAATGACAGACATGACAAACATTCCTTGTTTGACAACAGAGAAAATCAGACAAGGATACATATACATACATATCCATAACCCAACATTATATCAGTAGTGCAATTATATACAATTCTCTCTTTTATTCTTTCCCTTTCTTCTTTTCTTTCTTTTCTCAAATTTAAGAAAATATATATATTTTGGGTTAACATTCATACCATTTACAAATCCCACTTATAACTATTGGCAAATAGAAGCAGACTCCACCACAAATGGAAACGCTGGAATTGAGCCCCCAAAGGTATTGGTTCTTAACTATGACTATTTCGCTAAAAATGTTTCCAATAACCAATCTTTTTCTATTTTTCTCCCAACCTCCTCCCATGTTGGAATTGCCTTTTGCTTCCAATGTGTGCCTAAGTAAGATTTTACTTCAATTAGGCTTTGCACTAAAAACTTTTTAATATCCAAAGACATTGTATCAGGGAAGATGTGCAAAAGCAAAATTTCAGGAGTAAGATTTATTTCCTCATTAATTATCTTCGACAACTGGTTTGAAACTTTCAGCCAGAATTTATATGTGACTGGGCATTGCCACCAAACATCATCGGTTACTCTCAACTAGAATTCATTTTTCACAGGGCGTCAAGTCCATAAAGTTTATTAAATGGAACCCAGAAGATCTCAACTTGTTACATAACAAGGTATGTTCCACCACCTATTGGACAGGATATGGTCTTTTTGAATTGTATTTAATCGAATGTCCTGATCTTATTGTTGACAGATAAGTTTCTATGGTGTATAATACCACCTTTAACCAATTTAACTAACAAATCGGAATCAAAGTACATAGCTAAAGCGGCCAAGGGTGTAATCGGACTAGGAAATGGGATGAGTAAGTATTTTTTATTCATCTTGTTCCACATTTTTATGTTATTTCTTATCAATTTTCCCTGTAATAAAAGATACTTTGTATTCGGATTATCTTGATATAGCCTATACCTAGCCTCTCCTATGCCCATCAATGCATTGCCTCTTGAAAAATGTTAAGTATAGGGTAAGATGTACCTCCTTTATTAAATCTATGTCCTAAATCAATTTTTTTTCATCTCAATTTTTTTCCCATTATGAATAAATAGATCAATTTTTCTCTGAAGTTTATTTATTAAATAATTTGGTGTTGGAAACGGAATACACCGTAGGACATAGCTGATTTTAGAGAGTAGATATATTTTGTTAACCATAATCCTCCCTGACCAGGAGATATTTAATTCCTCAACCTTTGATTGTATCCTCAATGTTCTTGTTCATTTTCTTATAGTCTATATTAATTATCTTTTTTAAATCACTATGAAGAGTGATTCCCATATGCTTAATAACCTTTTGCCACTTTACCTGATATTTAACTTTAAGTAATTGAAGTTCTTCCTCTAGGATATTCATCAGGAGAGCTTCCATTTTATCAAAATTAGGTGTATAGCTGGAAGCCTTACTGTATTCTTCAATCAGGGAAAAAAGGTTACCCAAAGAGGAGACTGGCTCCTCTAATGTGATCATTATATCATCTGTAAAATCTGCTAGTTTATGTTCTGTTGTCCCTATTTTTATCCCTTTAACTAATTTGGTATTGTTTATCAAAAACAATAAAGGTTCCATAATCAAAGCAAAAATTATGGGCGACAGAGGGCACCCTTGTCTTGTTTTGTTTGATACATCGAATCTATCTGAGGCAAAACAAGTACCCTTGACAGAGGTGGTTAGGGAGCCATAGAGAGCCCCTATGGCCCTGGACCCGAAATTTGGCCAGAATCAGTTTCATGAATCCACAACCAACCCTGTTAAAGGCCTTTTATGCATCCAATGACAAGAAAACTGAAGCTGTCCGACTGCCCTCAACATATGAAATTAGATTAACTAGTTTCCTAATATTGTTTGGGCCATGTCTATTAGGTACAAAGCCCTTTTGCTCTACTGATATCAGTCTCCCTATAATAGTGTTTAGTCTGTTAGCTCGAATTTTGGAATAGATCTTGATATCCATGTTAATAAGAAATTGGGCGAAAGTTTTTACTCTCTGGATATTTTTGATCTTCCTTAGATAATGTTACTATATTTGACTCTAGCATTTCTTTGGGTTCATACCCTTCTTCTTTTATCTGATTCAATGCATCTTTAAGTGGTACAATCAATTCTACCATACAAATGTTATAGTAGTGGTTCCTAAAGCTTTCAGGTACTGGGGGTGAGGCTAATTTTAGGTTTGTGATTACTTCTTGAATTTCTTTTCCTGGGATTTCACTATTTAAAAAATCCAATTCTTCAGACATTTTTGGCAATTTTACTTTATCTTAAAATTTTGTATCTCACAACCAGTGGGCTTCACAAAACCTTCATTATCTTTCAAATGTAAATATTGGGCAAAACTTTTGGCAATATCATTGGAGTTAGTTAAAATTAAATCATTATGACTAAGACAATCTATTCTTCTATTTGTCATCTTCTTTATCTTCAATTTATTGGCCAGCATTCTGCTCGCCTTGTTCCCATAATGGTCCAACTTTTGCTGTAACGTCCATGTGGAATTATCCAAGATCTTGTTCTATTCTTTTGATTTGCTGCTGGATCAACCTGATTTCTACTTGAGTTGGTCTATCAGAATTTCTCTAAATCTTTCTATCCAGCTTGGCCAATTCAATATGTAAGTCTCTTGCAGGGCGACCCCTTCGTTTTTTCCAAAAGTGTTGCCATCTAATCAGCAGTCCATGGATACACGCCTTGTGAGCCATCCATATCATTACTTTTGATTGAATAGATAAGCTATTTATTGCAAAAAAATAGCTACCTCTCTTCTATGGTCTTCTTTAATTTTTAATTTAAGGTCTTCTGTTAAATTTATGTTATATCTCTATGGAGGTCGCTCTAAAGGAGGTAAGTCCAATGTCATTTTTATAGAAGCCATTCCATGGTCTGACCACGTTATGGGTGGCAATTCAATGTTAATCATTATTTTTAGTAAGGTTTCCGAAATTATGATGTAATCAATCTAACAAATGTATGATGTCTATGTGAGTAATAGGAGAAATGCTTCTCATTTGCATGTAAGGTTCTCTATGAATCATATAGGCCCTGTCATTAAAAGATTCTGGAAATGCTATGCATTTTGTTTAACTTGGGCATCTGGATTGGGATATTTCTCTGATTTTCTGTCTAAGTCTACAATGAGACACAAATTAAAGTCTCCACAAATTATCAGTTTAATATTACTGTATTTTTTTATTATTTAAAAATGTTGATTCAGGAACCTTATTTGACCTGTATTAGGGACATATATATTAACTATTGTAAGCTTTTCTTTATCTATAAGGCCTCTCCATAAAATATAACGGCCATCAGGGGCCCTCAGGTTATATCTTCGACTAAATCTAAATTGTATTAAACAGGATTGTGACCGACCACACGTGTTTTCTTTTTATATGTCGCATTCAATTTGTCATTAAAACTTTTCATCTTGAAATAAGGAATCTTGCCAGTTTGGAAATGTGTTTCTTGTCTTGTGGACAGATTATGTCAAAATGTCTTTTAAAGGGCACATTAAGTCCTTGGACATTCTGACTACATACTTTAATGTGGTCATATTTATGTTTTTAAACAATTACTTTTTACTTGCCTACCCTCATTGGGCTCACCCTGCTCCAACACCATGGGAGGTCTACTCCTCAGCTCGCCAATTACCATCATTACAATATACATTCTCACAACATACATACCCAGTAAAAAAGATGAATCATTGCCGCTACCTTTCCTACAACCCCCCAAATTTGTGTGGGGTTCCACTTGGGTAGCAGTGATATTGAACTTCTTTAAGTTCAAAATAAGACCTTGACAGGAAATTTTCAATGGAAACTCCTCAATATAAATGTAACCAAATAGGGAGTGAGAGAGAGGGAACATTTGTTATACCATATTTAAAAATCTCTCATTTATAGGTCAATAAATAGCATTTCCTTTTGCTCTTAGGGCTACTTAGGGTCTAATCCTTCATCTATTTCCTCTTACCATTACCTTTCAATATTAGTGAACCACATCTTAAATATTTTCAAACCTTAATGTGATATAATGTTTAAATACATTATTCCCAGCTTAATAAAAAAAAACGTTCAATTCAACAACCGCATTAAATCCATCCAAACATCCTATTTTTGCAAGTGACAATTAATTACGTCATTCTTAATATTAAACAAATATAAATACCTTCAAGTAATTTAATATAATAATATTGTTGTATATTCCCCAGTCTTCTTAATACTTCCCTTAATCATCACACTAAAAGGGAAATCTTTACAAATCTATTTACCTTATAAATTCCACCATTTAGGGTCTTTCACAACTAAAAACCTGTAAGAAAATCAACTTAGTGCAATCTCCCAAATATGTCTATAATATAACTCATTAATATAAATCAAATAGATAAAGCTATACAATATATATACATGTTTATAAATCCCCCCAAAAATTCCTTTATATAGTGAAGAGAGACTATACTCATAACCCTATTACATTTTCATAAATGTAGTCCCCAAAGAGGGGATTAAAAACACTATATCCTCTACCCTCTTCCCTTATTGCCCATAATTATGAACAATTTTGTGGGGTGACCCCATTTGTAAGTAATCTGATTGTCCCATAAACTTTTAGTACTATTTCTCAGCTCTCTCCTTTTACTGAGTGTCTCAGCAGATAAATCAGAAAATATCTTTAAATTCTCGTAAGGGACACCAAAAGACCTTTTTTCGTATGCTTTCCTCATAATAGCATTTTTGAATGGTAAATAGTGCAATCTAATTATTACATCCCTAGGAAATTATTTCTAGGCAATGGAACCCTGTGAATATTATCAATCATCATTTCAGGTCCAAATTTAGGTAAAAATTCAGGTTAAACCAAATAGTTCAAAAAAGAACTAACAAAGACTAGACACAAATAGAAGGAACAGAAAAACTACACATTTAAAATAATGGGAAGTGTCTCCAACAATTTGAAGACAATCTCCATTGAGTAAAAGGATGGTCTTTGAACAATTATAAGAACTTGTGTAAGAAGTCGGAGTAACAATATTGTATTTGTGTTCTTTTTTGAGATCCTATATGGTGATATGTGACAATTTTGTGACTAGCTGCTAACCAACAGTATTTGTTATGTGATATGTAAATATATGAGCTATAGTCTGGAAAGATTTGGAAAGAGTGGAATAATAGTATATCTAAATTAGTTATCATTTATACCAAACTAACAGCTAACTAAAGAGGATGAAGAAAAAGGGGGGAGAAATAAAATAAGAGCATAAACGAACCAACAGAAAAAAAAAAACTCTGGGTAATTCTTTTTACCCCTCAGTAAATTAAATACCACTGAAGAAATATTCCCAGCAGTAGAATTTGAGGCTAATTTGGATCTTACAATGGCCCAATCCTATAGTAATGATGCCTCTAGACAAGATGATTCAATGTACCCTGCATGTGAAGGCTCTTATCCTTCAAGTAGTAATTGTTGTTAAACGGCTCATTGTCTCAAGATGGAAACAAACCAAAATTCCGACGTGGACTGAAATAAAAACAATAATGTAAAAAAATAGATCTTTGGAAAAAGACTTTGATGAATTTGCATCTAATAAGGCTCTTAAAGAGAAATGGAAAATTTGGGATGACATTTTTACAAACAGTTAGACAATGATATATAATAATAATTCTACATTTGACTACCCCTAACTCGAGACCCGCTGCACATATTTATACATCTTTTTGCATTCAATTTTTTGTGGTTTTTTTTGTGTTATTTGTTACATTTTGTGTGTTTGATGTATTTGCTTAGTTTGTAATTTTTAGCATAATATATTTAAGATAATTATGAATTAATTATGTACTGCTATGGCTGAATTGAAATGATGGAGTAAACTATTTTATATGTCTTATATCATATAAATAAAAAATCTAAAATAAAGTATTAATATACGTATAATATCCCTATCTTGTTTTATATCACTTGACCCAGAGGAAGCCAAACAAAAAACCCACTAATACCTGGCCTAATGTCTCATTTAATAAAAAATAAATCCCTTCTCTATTGCAAACACTAGCAGTTAGATGGTTTTCTGCATCACTCATCCAATCTATTCTGTCCCCATCCTATATGCCTCTATGTCTAAAACAGAAAAGAGGTGAATTATTTTTTTCAGTAGTGAAAAAGTTTAAAGGTTTTGCTGTTTTTATTTTTTGAGGAACTATCTGGGGAAAAATAACCAGAATATGGGACGGACATACCATCTTCATTTGAATCCATGCAAATCACCAAAGCTATGCAACCATCCAAGTGATTAATGTGCAGTAAAGCTGTGTCGGAGCGGTGCCAGTCTGGACATCTCCTCTTGTAAAGCAGTGTCTGGGAGACATCCTCCTCAAGTCTGTAAGAAGAAGATCTTTAGGAAGCACACACATCTACAGACCTTCTAGAAGCTATTTCCAAGCTCTGAAGCTTTTTTGTGGCATCTATAGAGACTCCTAATAATGCAGCCAGGAGCTATTGCACTGTTAACCATCGCCAGCACTGCCCTCATGTCTGGAGTCCCTCTCAATGTCTTTATCATGGCTGTCAGTTTTAGAGACTGGGTTAAAGGTGGACAGCAAAGCTCTGCTGACCTCATTCTACTTGTGCTAGGACCATTCAATATCACAACACTGAGCCTGCAATGTTTCGGTAACATTATACCATTTTTTGTTGATGTGTTTTCTTCATACAGTTTTTACTTTATCTATGATGTTTTCTGCAGCACTTTTCTATCCAGCTCCTGGATCACTGCCTGGTTATGTACCTTCTACTGCATTAAGATTGTCACCTTCCAGCACCGTCTGATCACTTATCTAAAGCTGAGATTCTCCATATTGCTGCCTTGGTTGCTCTCAGGATCCATCATATTATCCTTCAGTCTGATGACCCTCCTGTTGGTTATTACCATCTTATATGTTCCTTCCGACAACCTGGATAATAACACAAATAATTTCAGCCATGGACAGCTGTCTGGTTATAGGGATATTAGACTGTTCATTTATGGACTGAATGCAGCAATTTGTGTCCCATTACTTCTATCTGTGATATCACTGGGTCTGACCATCACCTCCCTCATCCTACATGTCCTGAGACTGCGCAGAGGATCATCCAACATCAGCTTCGCCCAACTGAAAGCTCATGTTCATGCGGCTATGACTATGACTCTGCTGCTAATACTACAAATAATCTACTTCCTAGTACTGATGAGTAACAGTCTGTATCTGTCTTGTACCTTTGCTTGGAACTGGTTTTCTAATGCAATATATTGTTACTTCTTCACCCTACAGGCTCTTATACTGATCTTCTGTAAAAGGAGGTGGAGTCTTGCTTGTGGGGTCTTTGCTTGTCCCCTGAAGAGAGGAAACATACAAATAAATGGAGATTAAAACATAGTAAAGTAGTTTAAGACACGTCATACTGTCACTGCCAGAGACTTTGCATGTCCCTCTTGTTTCCTAAAAATGTCCTTCTCTATAATTGGGATAATTCAGTTATGTAAGATTCCTGCTTTGGTTTAGACTTAAAAAGACATGGAAGGTCTCTGGATGCTACTAGATATATAATATATAATATACCAGTGTATCTATTTACTTTTATACGTTCTTATAAGCTGTGTTGTTATTGCCTACAATCCTACAAATGCTCGGGTCTGCCCTCTGTAGCTCATGAACACGCAATAGAGTGGTACTGGTTGTGCAGTGTCTCATACTAGCCAATCAGTGCCTATCCCTCAGCAACATTCTGCTGAGACATGGTTACCGACTAGCTAATTTGAAACACTGCACTCAGAGTCTGTGTTTTCATGAGCTGCATGAGCTGCAGAGGGCAGACCCACACAGGTATGATGTGTATGATTTTGTATGATATCCTAACAATGTATTCCATCTTCAGACGTTGTAACCACGCAACTAGCCAAGTGTATATAGGAATGGGAGCTAGCGCTGCGAATCATTAAGGATAAAGCCATAATAACGCAACGAATCCAATGCCCCCTACTCATTATATACTGGACTTGTTATGTGATATCCAGCTGTAGGCCCTATAGATATAATAAATGTATTTGAAAACCAAGATATATTGTATATGGACTACAGTTATTTGTAGCAATGAGATGTAGATAAGAACTGCTTACAATACGCATTCTGTTCCTTGACCAATGTGATAATGCAATATTATTACTATTATTTTTTATGAAGAGTTTTCTTCATATGAATGAAAGTGGTCAGGAAGTCTTGCATATTTGTTACATATTTTGGTGTACGTCAGTTAAATTAAGATTTTTGTTGGAGGCTTCAAACAAAAACATGTAGATATAGGACCAACATTACAATATCCTGGATATTTGTGCTTTTTTACTTTATTGATGAGAGACTTGGAGTATAATATCTAATCATCTCTAGTTAGGGAATCATGAACCCTGGAGTGGAAAATCCTCTCTCCAGGGGCGCATTACCCTCAACACATCTGCCATTTCTAGATTGGACCAAGCATTTGTAATGGTTTGTAATGTGGATAATGATTGTTTTTTCCGGTCCACATTTGGATCCAGCTAAATTATTACATTTCCTCCCAGTATAATTTTGGGGTGTGAATGCTGTAATAGAAGAAATAGATGTAATAGTTGGGAGCGTATATATTGCAGATCAGTAGAGGAGTCTAAAATATTAGTTATAGAACCTTTTTATCACCAATATAGAATGAGATAGCCAAACTGCTGGTAAATATTAGTGTCAGGACTTGTTCTTTGGTGGGGTTTGAGCCATCACCACAGTAGCAGCCCTAGGACCCCGTGGTTTGTTGAATCCCCTAATACAGGATGGACAGGACTTCTCTCAGTCTTACTCACAACATACATTTCTCTCAATAAAAGGACCACACCTTCTATATGTTATCCACAAGAGAGCATAGCTTAATTTTTCATCCCCTGGCTTATATACATTTATTACCTACAATAGTACTGTAACGGATCTACTAGCACCCCGACCGGGTACCTCCGTTGATGGACGAGTCCTAGCTTGCGTCGAGGCCTACAAGCACTGCACCGGACACCAAAACCACCACAGACTCCAAGGATAGTACATCAGGAACAAGCGTTCAGTAGTTACAGCTCAAGGGAGTATGCAAAAGCATAGCAATCCCCAGTATGATAGCGATCCCCTCCAATAACGAGATGAGACTACATTTTGAAGGGTCAAGTAGAACTATCTTTAATGACAGGGGAATCTCCTTTTATGCAATGTTGCCCTCTGAAGGGCGACACCCACATAATTATCACAGCCAATTAGATACATGGTTCAACACCCACGTCTCCTCCCCTCAGATAACAGGTAACACAATTAAAACAGACACAATTTTAACCACATTCTGGATGTACCCCAAAAACAGGGGGTACAACTTTAAGTCCAGCACCGTTCAATAGCTCTCACCCAGGGGAACAACATATAAAAAAAGGGCATGTATCAGACCAGGGGTTCAAAAGTTAGTAAAAGTATCTTTTACCCATAACACACAAACATTTCACATATCCCCCATACAATACACATATAGGACAATAGGTGAGCCACACCTCCCTGGCAACTTGTATACAATCAGACATTAATTAGATCATCCTTCTTTGTTCTTATCTGAGAATGGAAACAGTTTATACAATCGACTCCCTTATCTCTTGAGTCTCTGTAATAGGATTATCTATTAGCCTAGGTCTGCAAAAGTCTGGCTAATATTCTGCAGAGCATAAACCAACATACATATAGTAGGATCATATTTTAACCATAATAATCATAAAACAGGGTAAAACAGTGATGGGTTCCGTTACAAGTACAATCTCTGTATTTGCCTAAGCAAACAATGTCTGCAAAACTCTAGGATTTTTCATATTTCCGCCCAAATCAACGATGCTCCTGGTAGGCACTAATTTGATTATAAACCTGTGCCAGCCCTGAACCAATGCAGACTAACTGCCTTGGCCTGGGATTGGTGCATGACCTAAGTATAGGTCTCTGGAGAAGAAGCTATGTGTTTCCCAGAGGGGTTTACCGAGTCTGCTCATTCAATACTAGGTCAACATGACCAGCTTCTCAGAATAACACATTTGGTCATATAAAGACCTCCATCATACTCCAAATGGGAGGGTGGCAAAGGGAAGAGTAGGTTAATACTGGAAGATAGTACCAAGGTAGATGTTAGCTCAGCAGGGGCTGATCTGAGAGGGGTCTAAGAAGGCTAGGATCCCAGGGAGGGGATCACGAACTGTGTATTTTACTCTAGGACTCTGAGCTCCTTTCATATTTTTAATGAATGAGCTCCATAGTATTGTGTGGTGTGTATACACTAGATGCCATTCATAAATCATACGGTAATTTGCAGTTAAATGCAGGCAAAGGATCAAAGGACTATCAGTTACACCACTTACCCCTGATCAAAGGGGTATCGGTCACAGCTATTTGACACCACTTAACCTTTTTCACATTAACCACTTAACATCTATTGAAGTCTTCTATGCTCAGTTAACTGTGTTTATTTCTTAGACAGACTACGCACTGGCAGGGGAGACTATTGATAGAGGCCACAGGTTTGAATCTCCTGGATAGCGGTTAGGGGTACCTGGGGGATTGGACTAGGGCTAGATGGTGGTGGCTACTGGAGGCTGACAGAGTTCCCAGGTTTAAGGTATAGACCCAACTCATAGTTTTATTACTCCCTCTGGCATCACTGCATATAAAATTAACACCACACGTGACACTATATACAACCAGGGAAACAGCACTGACTGGTTAATGTACCGATGTTTGGCAAATCACAGCTAGGCTGCTCAGTGTTCTCCCTGGCTAAGCAAATGATGGCTGTGGCCTCATGCAATGCTCAGACACTTCCTTTATGACCCCCATGTTTTTCTTGTTTCTCTTGACCTATGGATTCTCTGATCTAGTCATTTTGTTACATAATATATGGATATAGCAGGTGTTTCCTACATTACAGTGGTATTTCAATCAACAATAACCCCAAATCCACCTTCCTACACAGCTTTTTAAGCCATACATTTACATTTGTAAGGTTCCCTCTACCTTACAGTACAGTGTCTCAGAGAGCACTAACCTGGAGGTCCTTGTCTTACGCTAGCCTGTCCTTGTACCAACATTTCTAGCAACTCATATGCCACACTGTGCCACATGTATTAACTCATTGATTCCTGAGATTGATACGACACCAAAATGAAACAAAATAAAAAAAAATGTTATTTCTAATTTGCGGGCTTGAGACTGTTGTGCAATTAATTCTAATGTCTATCATCGCTTTCCCGACTTTAAAACCACATTATTGATTATTTATTTGCATTTACAGTGCTATGATCAGGGGTTAAATCCCCTTGTGAGTCCTATTTGGTACCCGTAGGATTTTCTTCTACATTTGCCATTTGAGGGTGTGAAAACATTTGCGGGCTTGAGGAATTATAGCAATTGAATAGCGATTTTAGCCATTGTAACATTTATGGGCTTGAAAGATCAAAGGCTTAGATGGGTTGGAAGTTACGATTTTCACAACTACAGGAATTTTCAGTCTGTAACCCATAGATATAACATGGAAATAACACATGTAAAAAAAAAAATTTGATTGACGATTTGCGGGCTTGAGGAATTGTAACAATTGAATAGTGATTTGTGATTGTAACTCTTGTAGTCTTGAAAGGTCAAAGGCTTAGACACCGATTGAATAGCAAATTAGTTATGGGCTACACTACGGGCTCCCGTAAGCTACAATTTCCACATGCTACAATGTATTGTATGACAACACACAACCACTCAAGCTCCACTATATGATAAAGTGGGAAAGAGATACTGGAGTAAGATCTTATATACATTGCAAGTTGACTTTTGGTGTGAACTATAATGAGCAGGGTAATTAAACCTTATTCAGGTGGCACATCACTCCAGATAAGTTATTATAGAATGGGTGAAATACCAAACCACTTGTGCTAGAGAAGGTGCAGGCAAATAGATACCTACTACTACTAGTGGTGGACGTGCACCAAGGTGCAAAGATTCTTGAACCAAATGACAAATGTAATTTCAGGATGTCTCCAGACAGATATATACTTTGATCCATACATCTTTTTATTACCAAGGCCTTTGGATATGTTACACAAACAAACACAAGATTGTAGTATCCCAAATAACACTGGCTGCGAGGTGAGCTTTGGTCGAGGTCTGAAACCAACAAGCTCTACCCAACCAAATGAAAGTCGTACTAAAAACAATGGAAACACTGATGGGATTATTACAGGGTAAGTTTGTTTCATTCTTAAAGATATGAGATAAATGATCTGTGATCTCATACAAGATATCTTATCAATCTTATCTCACCCTATCTTAATATTTAAGGATACTATTTAATTAAAATATTAGGTCTTCAAGCTATATTGTAACTCCATTCTTGTTTGATGTGCTATAATGTTGGATAGCAAATTTGTTGTATTTTCTTTTAAAGAGAGACATTTATTAATGAAGTATTGGCTAACAAAAGATACAATATGTGTGTAACATCTGACTATAATGTGATCTCTTATTGTGCTTCCCTTTTATTCTAGTTCTCATCACTTCTTCCCCTCTACCTCTTAGTAGAGATGTTGCGAATAGTTCGCCGGCGGATTGTTCTCGGCAAACATAGCATGTTCGCGTTCGCGGCGAACAGCGAACATATGCGAGATTTGGCCCGCCCCCAATACTTTATCATTGAGCAAACTTTGACCCTGCATGTCACAGTCAGCAGACACATTCCAGCCAATCAGCAGCATACACTCCCTTCCACACCCTTCTACCTCATGGACAGCAGCCATTTTGGAATCAGAACTAACTTGCAGTCTTACTGAGAGGAGGTAGAGTGTAGGTGATACTGCATCAATAGGGAAAACCATAGCTAGGCAAGTTTATTCAGTGTCCAGTGCAGTGCTGAAGGACTCATCAGATCTCTGCTGTAAACACAGCACCCCAAAAAGCCCTTTTTAGGGCTATAACATCATTTTTTTTTCTTTGTTTTTTTTCTGTGTAATCTAACTTCATTTGCCTGTCTCCCTGCTAGCCCCTGCTTGCAAGTGTGTGTGTCAGGCTCACAGCTTATACTGTGTGTGCACAAAGCATACAATATAATATTTTTTACTAGTTGTCTACTTTTAAAAAACACAAACTTTTATTTTCTTAAATCTAAGTGCATTTGCATAACCGTCAATCAAAGTTCATTTGCTTGACCGCTAACCATAGTGTGTGTCCTGCTTACAAGTACTGTGCCAAGTTAAACTAATCCAGTCTAGGTGGGGTACCAACAGTCCACATTTAAAAACCCAAACTTTTATTTTCTTAAATCTAAGTGCATTTGCCTGACTGTCAATCAAAGTTCATTTGCTTGACCGCTACCCATAGTGTGTGTCCTGCTTACAAGTACTGTGCCAAGTTCAACCAATCCAGTCTAATTGGGGTACCAACAGTCCACATTTAAAAAACCCAAACTTTTATTTTCTTAAATCTAAGTGCATTTGCATAACCGTCAATCAAAGTTCATTTGCTTGACCGCTACCCATAGTGTGTGTCCTGCTTACAAGTACTGTGCCAAGTTCAACCAATCCAGTCTAGTTGGGTTACCAACAGTCCACATTTAAAAAACCCAAACTTTTATTTTCTTAAATCTAAGTGCATTTGCCTGACTGTCAATCAAAGTTCATTTGCTTGACCGCTACCCATAGTGTGTGACCTGCTTACAAGTACTGTGCCAAGTTCAACCAATACAGTCTAGTTGGGGTACCAACAGTCCACATTTTAAAAAAAACAAACTTTTATTTTCTTAAATCTAAGTGCATTTGCATAACCGTCAATCAAAGTTCATTTGCTTGACCGCTACCCATAGTGTGTGACCTGCTTACAAGTACTGTGCCAAGTTCAACCAATACAGTCTAGTTGGGGTACCAACAGTCCACATTTTAAAAAAAACAAACTTTTATTTTCTTAAATCTAAGTGCATTTGCATAACCGTCAATCAAAGTTCATTTGCTTGACCGCTACCCATAGTGTGTGTCCTGCTTACAAGTACTTTGCCAAGTTCAACCAATCCAGTCTAGTTGGGGTACCAACAGTCCACATTTAAAAAAACCAAACTTTTATTTTCTTAAAGCTAAGTGCATTTGCATAACTGTCAATCAAAGTTAATTTGCTTGACCGCTACCCATAGTGTGTGTCCTGCTTACAAGTACTGTGCCAGAGAGCATGTTGTGTGCATGCTTGAGCTCCAAACAAAAGGCTTTTTAGGGTCTTAGTCCCTCAAATACAAGTTTTATTTTAACACCTTTCTGTTTATAAGCACTTTGTGCACGGTGTTGTTAATTTTTGGGAGTTTTTGTGGTATTTTTCTTAGTTTAATTTAAGTTTTAGTTTTCTGGGAGCCAGGCTCAGCCCTCTATCCCAGGAGAGTGAGCTGTCTCCTGGATACTTTGCCACACCCCTCCCTTAGCACTACACCTTCACTCCTGGAGCTTTGTTACTTTGACTTTTTTTCTTTTAAAAAGTTTATTAGGTTTTGTTGAAGTTTTGTTTGTTTGGTGTTGGGTTTTATGTTTTGGGGGAGAGAAGACAAGTAACATCTTTGTAGGCAGTGGGGGGGAAAACAATTAGAATTTTTGTTGAAAAGGCTTTTTTTTTTAACATCTGACACAGAGACACAGAGGGGTTAAAAAGCCTCTGTGTTCTCTGTGTTGTTGCAATTAGACACCTTGCAACAGGCCATTAACCCTTCCACTGCCAAGCATCACCTCTCTCTCTCCCTTAGTTTTGTCTCCCTTAGTTTTGTCTTTTTGTTTCTTTTTCCCACTTTTATATTTAAAAAAAAAAAAAGCAAACAGTAAAAAATCATAAAACACAAAATAAAAATAAATAAAACAAATAAACTAAAAAAAAAAAGGGTCTAAACATGAGGGATAAGACCACTAAGAAGCCTCAGGGGTCAAAAGGGGGAATAATGGCCCCTGAAAATCCTAGCTGCAGCACTGCACAGCATAGGCCCCAGGCAGATAAGGCAGCCCCAGCTCCTGGTGGTTCTGCCAGCAGACCTACCCCTGTGGCTAATACCTGGTCACAGGTGGTTTCTGCTGGCCCCAGTAATACCACCGCTGGGGCTGAGGGGCAGATCACTAGGAAGCATGGGGTTAAATGTCAGATGTCTGGGGTCTACAGCATTGATATCTATCTGCGTGCTGCAGCTAACGTCATCAGCCCCTCTGTTATAGTAGCAGCCAGCAAAATGTACTGGAAAGCAGTTTTCTTTACCCGTACGCTGGCTGCTGCTCACATTCTTGTACAGAGAGGCATCACAGTGGGGGGATTATATGTCCCAATAGAACCCCTGGAAGGGTTGGGCACAAAAGTAACACTCTCTAATGTGCCCCCCTTCCTACCAGACTCCCTCCTGCGCCCCCACCTGCTAACCCTAGGGGAAGTAAAAACACCATTTATTAAAATTCCCCTGGGGTGCAGAGAGAGAGCACTTCGTCATGTGCTCTCTTTCAAGAGGCATGTAAGAAATGTGCCTGCCTCAGGGCGCAGAAAACATAGAGGGGTCTTTTGGGGTTCCATTTGAGGGGGTGCTGTACAGGATTTTTTACAGCACTACGGAGGTGCAGTGCTATCATTGCAAAGGGTTGGGGCATACACGTAGGAATTGTCCTAATGTAAAGCATCATGCCCCAGCCCCAGCAAATGGCACCTCCGTCAGTACGGCACCCATCCCCGCTGAGCCCATAACAGTGGGGACCTCAAGGGTCATAGCCCCCCCACAGAGCTCAGGCAAGGAGGCCGTTCCTCAAGCCACCACCACGGCCTCCAAACCCCCTTCTTCCCCAAAAAAGCCATCTGTGTCTGTGGTCTCCAGCAAGACTGCAGACACGGGGAAAAAGGGGAAGAATGTCACCGGTCCTCCCAGTGTCACAGCTGCATCTCCCAAGTCCCAATCTGCCCCCACCATAATTACATCAGTTAGTGTGGGGGCACAGTGTAAGCAGAGGGATAATAAGCCCTCTGCAGGGGAGGCAGCTAGTGGCAGCTCCTCTTCCAGGAGTGACGTCCCCAGGAAGAGGAAGCATAAAACCAACAGGGAGGTTGCTGATAAGTGGGAAGTGCTCTATAGTGGAGCACCTCCCTCTAAAAGCAAGAAGAGGAACAAAACATCTCCTCCTCATCCGGTGACATTGTCTGGCCCAGTTATTAAGCTCAGCCAGCCGGTGCCAGACCACACATCTCTCTCTCCAGACACTATAGGGGTTAATGTGGAAAAGGGTCTGGAGGAAAAGCAAGGGCAAGAGGGTCTCCCAAGTGAGGCAGGGGTAGACAAGAAAGATCAGGTTCTGCCTCTGGCCTTTGAGGGGGGACCCAACAAAGCCCCTGCTGAATGGGTAGTCAGTGTCCCTGAGGTGCTGAGCTTCAAGGGCACCAGTCAGTCTCCTCCTCCAGTGTCACTCTCTAGTGACGTACCTCGGGCTTTGTTAGAGCCCCAGGCCGAGTCACTACTGGAGGGGGGGAATATAGGCATGACCCCCATTCAGGACCCCATGGATTTGTCTGTCAGGGGGGATGTGGCACAAGGGGAAGTGGAAATGGGGGAGGGTGATAAAACAGGTTTTCCTGTTAACATCATGGGAGAGCCTGTCTACCCTCCTCAGCCGTCCACTGACCCTAACATCGGTGCCATCCAAGCTGAGCAAGCAGCGGTGGAACTGGCAGAGGAGGCATATAAAGCCTCCAAGGCTTCCATTAAGGAAGCCATGCCAGCCACTGCTGTCCAGCCAGCTACCCCTGAATGCACTCCTGAAGCTACAGGGGTGCAGCAGCAATCCAAGGGTCCATTATTTACCTTGAAGGGTGCTAAAGGTACTCCTTCTGTATCATCTAAGAGGGGGTCCCTGAGAATAAAGCTGAGGAAACTGACTCCAGCCGGGGAGGATGGAGTAAAAGCCCTCAGCCAAGAGGAGCCCAGGGGTGACCCACTAGAAGGAACATCAGATTCTGGGTGGGTTATCCCTGTCAAGGAAATAGATCTATTCCTTGAGAGCACCCTTCATGGACAAAAGAAAAGGAAGGTGGAAGAATATGTCGTTTATTCTCCACTCTCTCCAGCAATATCTAGTGGTCAGCACTAGGGCCAATAATTCTGGGACTGCGGAGCATCTCCGTGTCCGGAAATTCTATAAAATGTGCGTGTCCTATCAGCAGTCTCAAGGGTCTGAGGAACGCACAATTCCTGACACGCAGTAATGGCTTTGCACATCAGCACGCTGAATACCAATGGCTGTCAAGACAGTTTCCGCAGGTTCCAGGTACTCTCCTATTTATATCAGGGAGGGTACTCTGTGAGCTTCCTGCAGGAAACTCACACCACTCCAGAGGCTGAGGCCTCGTGGCAACTGGAGTGGAGAGGCAGGGTCTTCTTCAGCCACTTCACATCGGTGTCATGTGGAGTGGTGACCCTGTTCTCAGAGTCTTTTCAGCCAGAGCTGCTGCTTGTGAAAGCTGTTATCCCAGGCCGTCTAATCCACCTCCGGGTCCGAGAGCAGGGTAGCATCATTAACCTAGTTAATATATATGCCCCTGCTGGAGGGCTCGAGAGAGTGAGTTTCCTCGCCAGACTGTCCCAGTTTTTGGAGACGGTTGACGCAGATGAGTGTTTGGTACTCGGGGGTGATTTCAACTGCACCCTCGACGCTCTGGACTGGAATAGTCCAGAGCCGTACCCGCCTTCTGCGTCATCGCCCGCTTCTCCCTGGAGGACATCTGGCGAGAGCAGAACCCAGGGGCATCAGACGGTTTCACCTACGTCAGGGTGAGAGCCGGTCTGGTGTCCCACTCCGGGATCGACAGACTATATATATCTAGTCACTATATGTCACGAGTCGGTTCTTGTGCAGTTAGGCTGGCTCCGTTCACAGACCACAACTGTGTGTCTGTGACAGTGGCGCTAACGCCAACAGCGCTACGAGCCGCCTATTGGCACTTCAACAATGCTTTGTTGAAGGACCAGGGGCTTGTGACATTGATCCGGGAGTTTTGGACGGACTGGAGGGGTTGCAAGGGGGACTTTGCCACGTTAAAACTGTGGTGGGACGTGGGCAAGGTTCATTTGCGACTTCTGTGTCAGGAATATACCAAGGGTGCGAGTGGGCAGCGCGAAGCTGAGTTGGAGTCACTCCGGGGGGAGGTACTCCATCTGGAGCAGAGGCTGTTCACTTGTAGGGACCAATCCCTGCAGAGCGAGTATGTAGAGAGGAAGGGTGTCCTCTGTGACCTGGAACGACACCAGGCCAAGGGGGCATACGTGCGCAGCCGCTTAGGTTTTCTCAAAGATCTAGACCGCGGCTCGCGCCTCTTCTACTCACTGGAGAAAAAGGGGGGTAACAGTAGGCACATCACCTGTCTTCTAGATGAAGACGGTGCCCCCCTTACAGATCCGGAGAGTATCCGGGATAGAGCCCGGAACTTTTATAAAGATCTTTACTCTCCGGATCCCATTTCTCCAGACGCCTGCAGGGTGCTATGGGAGGGGCTCCCCACAGTCAGTGAGGGTGTAAGAGAGCGGCTTGATATACCACTATCTTTTCAAGAGCTCTCTGAAGCCCTCCGTGCCATGTCCTGTGAGAAGTCTCCAGGACTGGACGGACTGACTGTAGAGTTTTTCCAATTTTTCTGGGAGACTCTGGGACCTGATTTCCATCTGGTCCTTGGGGAAGCCCTGGAGACCGGGGAGATGCCCCTGTCTTGTCGCAGGGCAGTACTTGCCCTGCTGCCCAAAAAGGGGGATCTCCGGCTTATTAAGAACTGGCGACCGGTCTCTCTGCTCAGCACGGACTACAAGATTGTAGCTAAAGCCATCTCGCTTAGACTTGGGTCTGTGCTGGCAGAATTGGTTCACCCTGACCAGTCCTATGCGATCCTGGGCCGGACTATCTTTGATAGTATCTTTCTGGTCCGGGATCTATTGCATTATTCTCGCAGGACTGGTCTGTCACTCGCCTTTCTCTCTTTAGATCAAGAGAAGGCGTTTGACAGGGTGGACCATGGTTACCTCATAGCCACTCTGCAAGCGTACGGCTTTGGCCCACAGTTTGTGGGCTTTATAAGAACGCTGTAAGCCTCTGCAGAGTGTTTACTTAAAATCAATTGGTCCCTAACAGCACCTTTGGTATTTGGACGAGGGGTGCGTCAAGGATGTCCCTTGTCTGGACAGTTATATGCACTGGCCATTGAGCCTTTCCTCTGCCTACTGAGGAAAAGGCTCACAGGGCTGGTGCTAAAAGATCCAGACATGCGGATTGTCCTTTCAGCTTATGCTGACGATGTGCTCCTCGTGGCCCAGGATCCAGTTGATCTTGAGCTGGCAAAACAGTGCCAGGAGGTATATTCAGCTGCCTCCTCCGCTCAGATCAACTTGGTCCAAATGCACAGGCCTTTTAGAGGGTAATTTACAGGTAGACTCTTTGCCTCCCACGTTTTGTGACATCACGTGGGAGGCAGATGTCATTAAATATCTGGGGGTCTACCTGTCCGCTGCGGACGCTTCCGTCCCAGACAACTGGAGGGAGTTAGAGGGCAGTGTCCTCTCTCGTCTGGGACGATGGAGGGGTCTAGCAAAAATGCTTTCCCTTAGGGGGCGGACTCTAGTGGTGAATCAGCTGGTGGCTTCTCAGATCTGGCACAGGTTGATTTGTCTGAGTCCGACCCCCGAGTTTGTTACCAATATCCAGAGAAATTTGTTAGATTTCCTCTGGATGGGAAGGCATTGGGTCTCTGCAGGGGTGGCAAGTCTGCCTTTGGTGGAGGGTGGACAGGGAGTAGTTTGTGTGTGCTCCCAGTTGTCCACCTTCCGCCTTCAGTATCTGCAGAGATACCTATATGCAGATCCCTCTCCGCAGTGGTGCGCACTGGCATCCAGCTTTTATCGCCAGTTGCGCAACCTGGGGTATGACCGGCAATTATTTCTGATCAGGCCCGAGGGGTTTGGGAGAGACCTCTCTGTGTTGCCGGCATACTACCAGGAAACCCTCAAGGCCTGGAGCATGGTCTCCGTGACCAGGCAGGGCGTGCCTTTGGGGGATGAAATATTCACGGAGCCCCTGCTATTTAATGCAGCAGTGGGGGCTCCAATGTTACAGTCCCCCAATATCATCCGCCGCCTTAGTCATGCACGGATGACCCGAGTCGGGGATCTCCTGGAATACGGGCGTTCTGATTGGGTGTCACCCCAGGAGCTTGCGCTCCGTTTGGGATATGTGACGCCCAAAGTCTCAGGGCGCTTGCTCCAGGAGATTAGAGATGCCATCTCCCCCGACTCGCGCACCTTCCTTCGCGGGGCTTTGCAGGCCGGAGTGCCACATGCACCTTTCAACACCCCTTCTCCGGCTGTTTGCATTGGACACAAGCCCCGTGTTTCCCCTCAGGCTCCTCCTGTCCCCAACCTCTCGAGGTTGAGGGACATACCCTCGGCATGCTTTCGCGGCATGCCGAGGAAGAGCTTATATTCTCTCGTGCTCCATACAGTGCACTTCCTTGCCCTCGTGACCCGTCCCGATACCATCTGGAGGCGGGTCCTACCAGCTGACGAGGGCAAGAGGCCCCGGTGGAGGGAACTTTATTCTGATTTAGTTCCACGACCCACCGGGGACTTGAGTTGGAGAGTGCTCCATGGTGCACTGAGCACGGGAGAGTACTTAGCTAAATTCACGGACTCTCCCTCCACTTGTCCATTCTGTGGCAAGGGAGAGTCCGTGTATCATGTTTATTTTAGTTGCGCCAGACTGCAGCCCCTCTTGTCACTCTTGAGGGGCCTCCTCCTGCAGTTCTGGCTGCATTTCTCCCCTCACATTTTTATTTTTGGGCGCCCAGTGTCCCGGGGCAATAAGGCCAGGGACCTCCTCGTCAACCTGCTCCTGGCATTAGCCAAGTTGGCTATATATAAGTCCAGGAAGCAGTGTTTGATAGGGGGGGTTCCCTTGTCACCTGAGGCCATGTTCCGGGTGCTGGTGCGCTCCCGTATCCGGGCAGAGTACCACCTGGCTTTGTCTACTGGGGGAATGGATGAGTTTGTCTCCCAGTGGGCTGTAGATGGTGTGCTCTGCTCGGTATCCCCCCATCCGGTTTCTTTTTCTTTCAACCCCCTAATATGATTTTTATTTAGTTTACAGAAAATGTTTTCTCATAATTTTAAAATACACTGTGCCAAGTTCAACCAATACAGTCTAGTTGGGGTACCAACAGTCCACATTTAAAAAAAAACAAACTTTTATTTTCTTAAATCTAAGTGCATTTGCATAACCGTCAATCAAAGTTCATTTGCTTGACCGCTACCCATAGTGTGTGTCCTGCTTACAAGTACTTTGCCAAGTTCAACCAATCCAGTCTAGTTGGGGTACCAACAGTCCACATTTAAAAAACCCAAACTTTTATTTTCTTAAAGCTAAGTGCATTTGCATAACTGTCAATCAAAGTTAATTTACTTGACCGCTACCCATAGTGTGTGTCCTGCTTACAAGTACTGTGCCAGAGAGCATGTTGTGTGCATGCTTGAGCTCCAAACAAAAGGCTTTTTAGGGTCTTAGTCCCTCAAATACAAGTTTTATTTTAACACCTTTCTGTTTATAAGCACTTTGTGCACGGTGTTGTTAATTTTTGGGAGTTTTTGTGGTATTTTTCTTAGTTTAATTTAAGTTTTAGTTTTCTGGGAGCCAGGCTCAGCCCTCTATCCCAGGAGAGTGAGCTGTCTCCTGGATACTTTGCCACACCCCTCCCTTAGCACTACACCTTCACTCCTGGAGCTTTGTTACTTTGATTTTTTTTCTTTTAAAAAGTTTATTAGGTTTTGTTGAAGTTTTGTTTGTTTGGTGTTGGGTTTTATGTTTTGGGGGAGAGAAGACAAGTAACATCTTTGTAGGCAGTGGGGGGGAAAACAATTAGAATTTTTGTTGAAAAGGCTTTTTTTTTTAACATCTGACACAGAGACACAGAGGGGTTAAAAAGCCTCTGTGTTCTCTGTGTTGTTGCAATTAGACACCTTGCAACAGGCCATTAACCCTTCCACTGCCAAGCATCACCTCTCTCTCTCCCTTAGTTTTGTCTCCCTTAGTTTTGTCTTTTTGTTTCTTTTTCCCACTTTTATATTTAAAAAAAAAAAAGCAAACAGTAAAAAATCATAAAACACAAAATAAAAATAAATAAAACAAATAAACTAAAAAAAAAAGGGTCTAAACATGAGGGACAAGACATCTAAGAAGCCTCAGGGGTCAAAAGGGGGAATAATGGCCCCTGAAAATCCTAGCTGCAGCACTGCACAGCATAGGCCCCAGGCAGATAAGGCAGCCCCAGCTCCTGGTGGTTCTGCCAGCAGACCTACCCCTGTGGCTAATACCTGGTCACAGGTGGTTTCTGCTGGCCCCAGTAATACCACCGCTGGGGCTGAGGGGCAGATCACAAGGAAGCATGGGGTTAAATGTCAGATGTCTAGGGTCTACAGCATTGATATCTATCTGCGTGCTGCAGCTAACGTCATCAGCCCCTCTGTTATAGTAGCAGCCAGCAAAATGTACTGGAAAGCAGTTTTCTTTACCCGTACGCTGGCTGCTGCTCACATTCTTGTACAGAGAGGCATCACAGTGGGGGGATTATATGTCCCAATAGAACCCCTGGAAGGGTTGGGCACAAAAGTAACACTCTCTAATGTGCCCCCCTTCCTACCAGACTCCCTCCTGCGCCCCCACCTGCTAACCCTAGGGGAAGTAAAAACACCATTTATTAAAATTCCCCTGGGGTGCAGAGAGAGAGCACTTCGTCATGTGCTCTCTTTCAAGAGGCAGGTACAAATGTGCCTGCCTCAGGGCGCAGAAAACATAGAGGGGTCTTTTGGGGTTCCATTTGAGGGGGTGCTGTACAGGATTTTTTACAGCACTACGGAGGTGCAGTGCTATCATTGCAAGGGGTTGGGGCATACACGTAGGAATTGTCCTAATGTAAAGCATCATGCCCCAGCCCCAGCAAATGGCACCTCCGTCAGTACGGCACCCATCCCCGCTGAGCCCATAACAGCGGGGACCTCAAGGGTCATAGCCCCCCCACAGAGCTCAGGCAAGGAGGCCGTTCCTCAAGCCACCACCACGGCCTCCAAACCCCCTTCTTCCCCAAAAAAGCCATCTGTGTCTGTGGTCTCCAGCAAGACTGCAGACACGGGGAAAAAGGGGAAGAATGTCACCGGTCCTCCCAGTGTCACAGCTGCATCTCCCAAGTCCCAATCTGCCCCCACCATAATTACATCAGTTAGTGTGGGGGCACAGTGTAAGCAGAGGGATAATAAGCCCTCTGCAGGGGAGGCAGCTAGTGGCAGCTCCTCTTCCAGGAGTGACGTCCCCAGGAAGAGGAAGCATAAAACCAACAGGGAGGTTGCTGATAAGTGGGAAGTGCTCTATAGTGGAGCACCTCCCTCTAAAAGCAAGAAGAGGAACAAAACATCTCCTCCTCATCCGGTGACATTGTCTGGCCCAGTTATTAAGCTCAGCCAGCCGGTGCCAGACCACACATCTCTCTCTCCAGACACTATAGGGGTTAATGTGGAAAAGGGTCTGGAGGAAAAGCAAGGGCAAGAGGGTCTCCCAAGTGAGGCAGGGGTAGACAAGAAAGATCAGGTTCTGCCTCTGGCCTTTGAGGGGGGACCCAACAAAGCCCCTGCTGAATGGGTAGTCAGTGTCCCTGAGGTGCTGAGCTTCAAGGGCACCAGTCAGTCTCCTCCTCCAGTGTCACTCTCTAGTGACGTACCTCGGGCTTTGTTAGAGCCCCAGGCCGAGTCACTACTGGAGGGGGGGAATATAGGCATGACCCCCATTCAGGACCCCATGGATTTGTCTGTCAGGGGGGATGTGGCACAAGGGGAAGTGGAAATGGGGGAGGGTGATAAAACAGGTTTTCCTGTTAACATCATGGGAGAGCCTGTCTACCCTCCTCAGCCGTCCACTGACCCTAACATCGGTGCCATCCAAGCTGAGCAAGCAGCGGTGGAACTGGCAGAGGAGGCATATAAAGCCTCCAAGGCTTCCATTAAGGAAGCCATGCCAGCCACTGCTGTCCAGCCAGCTACCCCTGAATGCACTCCTGAAGCTACAGGGGTGCAGCAGCAATCCAAGGGTCCATTATTTACCTTGAAGGGTGCTAAAGGTACTCCTTCTGTATCATCTAAGAGGGGGTCCCTGAGAATAAAGCTGAGGAAACTGACTCCAGCCGGGGAGGATGGAGTAAAAGCCCTCAGCCAAGAGGAGCCCAGGGGTGACCCACTAGAAGGAACATCAGATTCTGGGTGGGTTATCCCTGTCAAGGAAATAGATCTATTCCTTGAGAGCACCCTTCATGGACAAAAGAAAAGGAAGGTGCGGCTGGCCTGAAGGTGGAAGAATATGTCGTTTATTCTCCACTCTCTCCAGCAATATCTAGTGGTCAGCACTAGGGCCAAGAATTCTGGGACTGCGGAGCATCTCCGCGTCCGGAAATTCTATAAAATGTGCGTGTCCTATCAGCAGTCTCAAGGGTCTGAGGAACGCACAATTCCTGACACGCAGTAATGGCTTTGCACATCAGCACGCTGAATACCAATGGCTGTCAAGACAGTTTCCGCAGGTTCCAGGTACTCTCCTATTTATATCAGGGAGGGTACTCTGTGAGCTTCCTGCAGGAAACTCACACCACTCCAGAGGCTGAGGCCTCGTGGCAACTGGAGTGGAGAGGCAGGGTCTTCTTCAGCCACTTCACATCGGCGTCATGTGGAGTGGTGACCCTGTTCTCAGAGTCTTTTCAGCCAGAGCTGCTGCTTGTGAAAGCTGTTATCCCAGGCCGTCTAATCCACCTCCGGGTCCGAGAGCAGGGTAGCATCATTAACCTAGTTAATATATATGCCCCTGCTGGAGGGCTCGAGAGAGTGAGTTTCCTCGCCAGACTGTCCCAGTTTTTGGAGACGGTTGACGCAGATGAGTGTTTGGTACTCGGGGGTGATTTCAACTGCACCCTCGACGCTCTGGACTGGAATAGTCCAGAGCCGTACCCGCCTTCTGCGGGATCATCGCCCGCTTCTCCCTGGAGGACATCTGGCGAGAGCAGAACCCAGGGGCATCAGACGGTTTCACCTACGTCAGGGTGAGAGCCGGTCTGGTGTCCCACTCCGGATCGACAGACTATATATATCTAGTCACTATATGTCACGAGTCGGTTCTTGTGCCATTAGGCTGGCTCCGTTCACAGACCACAACTGTGTGTCTGTGACAGTGGCGCTAACGCCAACAGCGCTACGAGCCGCCTATTGGCACTTCAACAATGCTTTGTTGAAGGACCAGGGGCTTGTGACATTGATCCGGGAGTTTTGGACGGACTGGAGGGGTTGCAAGGGGGACTTTGCCACGTTAAAACTGTGGTGGGACGTGGGCAAGGTTCATTTGCGACTTCTGTGTCAGGAATATACCAAGGGTGCGAGTGGGCAGCGCGAAGCTGAGTTGGAGTCACTCCGGGGGGAGGTACTCCATCTGGAGCAGAGGCTGTTCACTTGTAGGGACCAATCCCTGCAGAGCGAGTATGTAGAGAGGAAGGGTGTCCTCTGTGACCTGGAACGACACCAGGCCAAGGGGGCATACGTGCGCAGCCGCTTAGGTTTTCTCAAAGATCTAGACCGCGGCTCGCGCCTCTTCTACTCACTGGAGAAAAAGGGGGGTAACAGTAGGCACATCACCTGTCTTCTAGATGAAGACGGTGCCCCCCTTACAGATCCGGAGAGTATCCGGGATAGAGCCCGGAACTTTTATAAAGATCTTTACTCTCCGGATCCCATTTCTCCAGACGCCTGCAGGGTGCTATGGGAGGGGCTCCCCACAGTCAGTGAGGGTGTAAGAGAGCGGCTTGATATACCACTATCTTTTCAAGAGCTCTCTGAAGCCCTCCGTGCCATGTCCTGTGAGAAGTCTCCAGGACTGGACGGACTGACTGTAGAGTTTTTCCAATTTTTCTGGGAGACTCTGGGACCTGATTTCCATCTGGTCCTTGGGGAAGCCCTGGAGACCGGGGAGATGCCCCTGTCTTGTCGCAGGGCAGTACTTGCCCTGCTGCCCAAAAAGGGGGATCTCCGGCTTATTAAGAACTGGCGACCGGTCTCTCTGCTCAGCACGGACTACAAGATTGTAGCTAAAGCCATCTCGCTTAGACTTGGGTCTGTGCTGGCAGAATTGGTTCACCCTGACCAGTCCTATGCGATTCCAGGGCCGGACTATCTTTGATAGTATCTTTCTGGTCCGGGATCTATTGCATTATTCTCGCAGGACTGGTCTGTCACTCGCCTTTCTCTCTTTAGATCAAGAGAAGGCGTTTGACAGGGTGGACCATGGTTACCTCATAGCCACTCTGCAAGCGTACGGCTTTGGCCCACAGTTTGTGGGCTTTATAAGAACGCTGTAAGCCTCTGCAGAGTGTTTACTTAAAATCAATTGGTCCCTAACAGCACCTTTGGTATTTGGACGAGGGGTGCGTCAAGGATGTCCCTTGTCTGGACAGTTATATGCACTGGCCATTGAGCCTTTCCTCTGCCTACTGAGGAAAAGGCTCACAGGGCTGGTGCTAAAAGATCCAGACATGCGGATTGTCCTTTCAGCTTATGCTGACGATGTGCTCCTCGTGGCCCAGGATCCAGTTGATCTTGAGCTGGCAAAACAGTGCCAGGAGGTATATTCAGCTGCCTCCTCCGCTCAGATCAACTGGTCCAAATGCACAGGCCTTTTAGAGGGTAATTTACAGGTAGACTCTTTGCCTCCCACGTTTCGTGACATCACGTGGGAGGCAGATGTCATTAAATATCTGGGGGTCTACCTGTCCGCTGCGGACGCTTCCGTCCCAGACAACTGGAGGGAGTTAGAGGGCAGTGTCCTCTCTCGTCTGGGACGATGGAGGGGTCTAGCAAAAATGCTTTCCCTTAGGGGGCGGACTCTAGTGGTGAATCAGCTGGTGGCTTCTCAGATCTGGCACCGGCTGATTTGTCTGAGTCCGACCCCCGAGTTTGTCACCAATATCCAGAGGAATTTGTTAGATTTCCTCTGGATGGGAAGGCATTGGGTCTCTGCAGGGGTGGCAAGTCTGCCTTTGGTGGAGGGTGGACAGGGAGTAGTTTGTGTGTGCTCCCAGTTGTCCACCTTCCGCCTTCAGTACCTGCAGAGATACCTATATGCAGATCCCTCTCCGCAGTGGTGCGCACTGGCATCCAGCTTTTATCGCCAGTTGCGCAACCTGGGGTATGACCGGCAATTATTTCTGATCAGGCCCGAGGGGTTTGGGAGAGACCTCTCTGTGTTGCCGGCATACTACCAGGAAACCCTCAAGGCCTGGAGCATGGTCTCCGTGACCAGGCAGGGCGTGCCTTTGGGGGATGAAATATTCACGGAGCCCCTGCTATTTAATGCAGCAGTGGGGGCTCCAATGTTACAGTCCCCCAGTATCATCCGCCGCCTTAGTCATGCACGGATGACCCGAGTCGGGGATCTCCTGGAATACGGGCGTTCTGATTGGGTGTCACCCCAGGAGCTTGCGCTCCGTTTGGGATATGTGACGCCCAAAGTCTCAGGGCGCTTGCTCCAGGAGATTAGAGATGCCATCTCCCCCGACTCGCGCACCTTCCTTCGCGGGGCTTTGCAGGCCGGAGTGCCACATGCACCTTTCAACACCCCTTCTCCGGCTGTTTGCATTGGACACAAGCCCCGTGTTTCCCCTCAGGCTCCTCCTGTCCCCAACCTCTCGAGGTTGAGGGACATACCCTCGGCATGCTTTCGCGGCATGCCGAGGAAGAGCTTATATTCTCTCGTGCTCCATACAGTGCACTTCCTTGCCCTCGTGACCCGTCCCGATACCATCTGGAGGCGGGTCCTACCAGCTGACGAGGGCAAGAGGCCCCGGTGGAGGGAACTTTATTCTGATTTAGTTCCACGACCCACCGGGGACTTGAGTTGGAGAGTGCTCCATGGTGCACTGAGCACGGGAGAGTACTTAGCTAAATTCACGGACTCTCCCTCCACTTGTCCATTCTGTGGCAAGGGAGAGTCCGTGTATCATGTTTATTTTAGTTGCGCCAGACTGCAGCCCCTCTTGTCACTCTTGAGGGGCCTCCTCCTGCAGTTCTGGCTGCATTTCTCCCCTCACATTTTTATTTTTGGGCGCCCAGTGTCCCGGGGCAATAAGGCCAGGGACCTCCTCGTCAACCTGCTCCTGGCATTAGCCAAATTGGCTATATATAAGTCCAGGAAGCAGTGTTTGATAGGGGGGGTTCCCTTGTCACCTGAGGCCATGTTCCGGGTGCTGGTGCGCTCCCGTATCCGGGCAGAGTACCACCTGGCTTTGTCTACTGGGGGAATGGATGAGTTTGTCTCCCAGTGGGCTGTAGATGGTGTGCTCTGCTCGGTATCCCCCCATCCGGTTTCTTTTTCTTTCAACCTCCTAATATGATTTTTATTTAGTTTACAGAAAATGTTTTCTCATAATTTTAAAATACACTGTGCCAGAGAGCATGTTGTGTGCATGCTTGAGCTCCAAACAAAAGGCTTTTTAGGGTCTTAGTCCCTCAAATACAAGTTTTATTTTAACACCTTTCTGTTAATAAGCACTTTGTGCACGGTGTTGTTCATTTTTGGGAGTTTTTGTGGTTTTTTTCTTAGTTTAATTTAAGTTTTAGTTTTCTGGGGGTCAGGCTCAACTCTCTATCCCAGGAGAGTGAGCTGTCTCCTGGATACTTTGCCACACACCCTCCCTTAGCACTTTACCTTCACTCCTGAAACTTTTTTTACTTTGACTTTTTTTTTTTTTTTTTAAGTTTTTCAGGTTTTGTTAAAGTTTTGTTTGTTTGGTGTTGGGTTTTATGTTTTGGGGGAGAGAAGACAAGTAACATCTTTGGAGGCAGTGGGGGGGAAAACAATTTGAAGTTTTGTTTAAAAGGCTTTTTTAACATCTGACACAGAGACACAGAGGGGTTAAAAAGCCTCTGTGTTCTCTGTGTTGTTGCAATTAGTAACACCTTGCAACAGGCCATTAACCCTTCCACTGCCAAACATCATCTCTCTCTCTCCCTTAGTTTTTGTCTCCCTTAGTTTTGTCTTTTTGTTTCTTTTTCACACTTTTATATTTTTAAACAAAAGAAAACAGTAGAAAATCATAAAACAAAAAATAAAAATAAATAAAACAAATAAACTAAAAAAAAAGGGTCTAAACATGAGGGATAAGACCATTAAGAAGCCTCAGGGGTCAAAAGGGGGAATAATGGCCCCTGAAAATCCTAGCTGCAGCACTGCACAGCATAGGCCCCAGGCAGATAAGGCAGCCCCAGCTCCTGGTGGTTCTGCCAGCAGACCTACCCCTGTGGCTAATACCTGGTCACAGGTGGTTTCTGCTGGCCCCAGTAATACCACCGCTGGGGCTGAGGGGCAGATCACCAGGAAGCATGGGGTTAAATGTCAGATGTCTGGGGTCTACAGCATTGATATCTATCTGCGTGCTGCAGCTAATGTCATCAGCCCCTCTGTTATAGTAGCAGCCAGCAAAATGTACTGGAAAGCAGTTTTCTTTACCCGTACTCTGGCTGCTGCACACATTCTTATACAGAGAGGCATCACAGTGGGGGGATTATATGTCCCAATAGAACCCCTGGAAGGGTTGGGCACAAAAGTAACACTCTCTAATGTGCCCCCCTTCCTACCAGACTCCCTCCTGCGCCCCCACCTGCTAACCCTAGGGGAAGTAAAAACACCATTTATTAAAATTCCCCTGGGGTGCAGAGAGAGAGCACTTCGTCATGTGCTCTCTTTCAAGAGGCAGGTACAAATGTGCCTGCCTCAGGGCGCAGAAAACATAGAGGGGTCTTTTGGGGTTCCATTTGAGGGGGTGCTGTACAGGATTTTTTACAGCACTACGGAGGTGCAGTGCTATCATTGCAAGGGGTTGGGGCATACACGTAGGAATTGTCCTAATGTAAAGCATCATGCCCCAGCCCCAGCAAATGGCACCTCCGTCAGTACGGCACCCATCCCCGCTGAGCCCATAACAGCGGGGACCTCAAGGGTCATAGCCCCCCCACAGAGCTCAGGCAAGGAGGCCGTTCCTCAAGCCACCACCACGGCCTCCAAACCCCCTTCTTCCCCAAAAAAGCCATCTGTGTCTGTGGTCTCCAGCAAGACTGCAGACACGGGGAAAAAGGGGAAGAATGTCACCGGTCCTCCCAGTGTCACAGCTGCATCTCCCAAGTCCCAATCTGCCCCCACAGTAATTACATCAGTTAGTGTGGGGGCACAGTGTAAGCAGAGGGATAATAAGCCCTCTGCACGGGAGGCAGCTAGTGGCAGCTCCTCTTCCAGGAGTGACGTTCCCAGGAAGAGGAAGCATAAAACCAACAGGGAGGTTGCTGATAAGTGGGAAGTGCTCTATAGTGGAGCACCTCCCTCTAAAAGCAAGAAGAGGAACAAAACATCTCCTCCTCATCCGGTGACATTGTCTGGCCCAGTTATTAAGCTCAGCCAGCCGGTGCCAGACCACACATCTCTCTCTCCAGACCCTATAGGGGTTAATGTGGAAAAGGGTCTGGAGGAAAAGCAGGGGCAAGAGGGTCTCCCAAGTGAGGCAGGGGTAGACAAGAAAGATCAGGTTCTGCCTCTGGCCTTTGAGGGGGGTCCCAACAAAGCCCCTGCTGAATGGGTAGTCAGTGTCCCTGAGGTGCTGAGCTTCAAGGGCACCAGTCAGTCTCCTCCTCCAGTGTCACTCTCTAGTGACGTACCTCGGGCTTTGTTAGAGCCCCAGGCCGAGTCACTACTGGAGGGGGGGAATATAGGCATGACCCCCATTCAGGACCCCATGGATTTGTCTGTCAGGGGGGATGTGGCACAAGGGGAAGTGGAAATGGGGGAGGGTGATAAAACAGGTTTTCCTGTTAACATCATGGGAGAGCCTGTCTACCCTCCTCAGCCGTCCACTGACCCTAACATCGGTGCCATCCAAGCTGAGCAAGCAGCGGTGGAACTGGCAGAGGAGGCATATAAAGCCTCCAAGGCTTCCATTAAGGAAGCCATGCCAGCCACTGCTGTCCAGCCAGCTACCCCTGAATGCACTCCTGAAGCTACAGGGGTGCAGCAGCAATCCAAGGGTCCATTATTTACCTTGAAGGGTGCTAAAGGGACTCCTTCTGTATCATCTAAGAGGGGGTCCCTGAGAATAAAGCTGAGGAAACTGACTCCAGCCGGGGAGGATGGAGTAAAAGCCCTCAGCCAAGAGGAGCCCAGGGGTGACCCACTAGAAGGAACATCAGATTCTGGGTGGGTTATCCCTGTCAAGGAAATAGATCTATTCCTTGAGAGCACCCTTCATGGACAAAAGAAAAGGAAGGTGCGGCTGGCCTTGGAGAGGTGGAAGAATATGTCGTTTATTCTCCACTCTCTCCAGCAATATCTAGTGGTCAGCACTAGGGCCAAGAATTCTGGGACTGCGGAGCATCTCCGCGTCCGGAAATTCTATAAAATGTGCGTGTCCTATCAGCAGTCTCAAGGGTCTGAGGAACGCACAATTCCTGACACGCAGTAATGGCTTTGCACATCAGCACGCTAAATACCAATGGCTGTCAAGACAGTTTCCGCAGGTTCCAGGTACTCTCCTATTTATATCAGGGAGGGTACTCTGTGAGCTTCCTGCAGGAAACTCACACCACTCCAGAGGCTGAGGCCTCGTGGCAACTGGAGTGGAGAGGCAGGGTCTTCTTCAGCCACTTCACATCGGCGTCATGTGGAGCAGTGACCCTGTTCTCAGAGTCTTTTCAGCCAGAGCTGCTGCTTGTGAAAGCTGTTATCCCAGGCCGTCTAATCCACCTCCGGGTCCGAGAGCAGGGTAGCATCATTAACCTAGTTAATATATATGCCCCTGCTGGAGGGCTCGAGAGAGTGAGGTTCCTCGCCAGACTGTCCCAGTTTTTGGAGACGGTTGACGCAGATGAGTGTTTGGTACTCGGGGGTGATTTCAACTGCACCCTCGACGCTCTGGACCGGAATAGTCCAGAGCCGTACCCGCCTTCTGCGTCAGCCCTGCGGGAGATCATCGCCCGCTTCTCCCTGGAGGACATCTGGCGAGAGCAGAACCCAGGGGCATCAGACGGTTTCACCTACGTCAGGGTGAGAGCCGGTCTGGTGTCCCACTCCCGGATCGACAGACTATATATATCTAGTCACTATATGTCACGAGTCGGTTCTTGTGCCATTAGGCTGGCTCCGTTCACAGACCACAACTGTGTGTCTGTGACAGTGGCGCTAACGCCAACAGCGCCACGAGCCGCCTATTGGCACTTCAACAATGCTTTGTTGAAGGACCAGGGGCTCGTGACATTGATCCGGGAGTTTTGGACGGACTGGAGGGGTTGCAAGGGGGACTTTGCCACGTTAAAACTGTGGTGGGACGTGGGCAAGGTTCATTTGCGACTTCTGTGTCAGGAATATACCAAGGGTGCGAGTGGGCAGCGCGAAGCTGAGTTGGAGTCACTCCGGGGGGAGGTACTCCATCTGGAGCAGAGGCTGTTCACTTGTAGGGACCAATCCCTGCAGAGCGAGTATGTAGAGAGGAAGGGTGTCCTCTGTGACCTGGAACGACACCAGGCCAAGGGGGCATACGTGCGCAGCCGCTTAGGTTTTCTCAAAGATCTAGACCGCGGCTCGCGCCTCTTCTACTCACTGGAGAAAAAGGGGGGTAACAGTAGGCACATCACCTGTCTTCTAGATGAAGACGGTGCCCCCCTTACAGATCCGGAGAGTATCCGGGATAGAGCCCGGAACTTTTATAAAGATCTTTACTCTCCGGATCCCATTTCTCCAGACGCCTGCAGGGTGCTATGGGAGGGGCTCCCCACAGTCAGTGAGGGTGTAAGAGAGCGGCTTGATATACCACTATCTTTTCAAGAGCTCTCTGAAGCCCTCCGTGCCATGTCCTGTGAAAAGTCTCCAGGACTGGACGGACTGACTGTAGAGTTTTTCCAATTTTTCTGGGAGACTCTGGGACCTGATTTCCATCTGGTCCTTGGGGAAGCCCTGGAGACCGGGGAGATGCCCCTGTCTTGTCGCAGGGCAGTACTTGCCCTGCTGCCCAAAAAGGGGGATCTCCGGCTTATTAAGAACTGGCGACCGGTCTCTCTGCTCAGCACGGACTACAAGATTGTAGCTAAAGCCATCTCGCTTAGACTTGGGTCTGTGCTGGCAGAATTGGTTCACCCTGACCAGTCCTATGCGATCCCGGGCCGGACTATCTTTGATAGTATCTTTCTGGTCCGGGATCTATTGCATTATTCTCGCAGGACTGGTCTGTCACTCGCCTTTCTCTCTTTAGATCAAGAGAAGGCGTTTGACAGGGTGGACCATGGTTACCTCATAGCCACTCTGCAAGCGTGCGGCTTTGGCCCACAGTTTGTGGGCTTTATAAGAACGCTGTACGCCTCTGCAGAGTGTTTACTTAAAATCAATTGGTCCCTAACAGCACCTTTGGTATTTGGACGAGGGGTGCGTCAAGGATGTCCCTTGTCTGGACAGTTATATGCACTGGCCATTGAGCCTTTCCTCTGCCTACTGAGGAAAAGGCTCACAGGGCTGGTGCTAAAAGATCCAGACATGCGGATTGTCCTTTCAGCTTATGCTGACGATGTGCTCCTCGTGGCCCAGGATCCAGTTGATCTTGAGCTGGCAAAACAGTGCCAGGAGGTATATTCAGCTGCCTCCTCCGCTCAGATCAACTGGTCCAAATGCACAGGCCTTTTAGAGGGTAATTTACAGGTGGACTCTTTGCCTCCCACGTTTCGTGACATCACGTGGGAGGCAGATGTCATTAAATATCTGGGGGTCTACCTGTCCGCTGCGGACGCTTCCGTCCCAGACAACTGGAGGGAGTTAGAGGGCAGTGTCCTCTCTCGTCTGGGACGATGGAGGGGTCTAGCAAAAATGCTTTCCCTTAGGGGGCGGACTCTAGTGGTGAATCAGCTGGTGGCTTCTCAGATCTGGCACCGGCTGATTTGTCTGAGTCCGACCCCCGAGTTTGTCACCAATATCCAGAGGAATTTGTTAGATTTCCTCTGGATGGGAAGGCATTGGGTCTCTGCAGGGGTGGCAAGTCTGCCTTTGGTGGAGGGTGGACAGGGAGTAGTTTGTGTGTGCTCCCAGTTGTCCACCTTCCGCCTTCAGTACCTGCAGAGATACCTATATGCAGATCCCTCTCCGCAGTGGTGCGCACTGGCATCCAGCTTTTATCGCCAGTTGCGCAACCTGGGGTATGACCGGCAATTATTTCTGATCAGGCCCGAGGGGTTTGGGAGAGACCTCTCTGTGTTGCCGGCATACTACCAGGAAACCCTCAAGGCCTGGAGCATGGTCTCCGTGACCAGGCAGGGCGTGCCTTTGGGGGATGAAATATTCACAGAGCCCCTGCTATTTAATGCAGCAGTGGGGGCTCCAATGTTACAGTCCCCCAGTATCATCCGCCGCCTTAGTCATGCACGGATGACCCGAGTCGGGGATCTCCTGGAATACGGGCGTTCTGATTGGGTGTCACCCCAGGAGCTTGCGCTCCGTTTGGGATATGTGACGCCCAAAGTCTCAGGGCGCTTGCTCCAGGAGATTAGAGATGCCATCTCCCCCGACTCGCGCACCTTCCTTCGCGGGGCTTTGCAGGCCGGAGTGCCACATGCACCTTTCAACACCCCTTCTCCGGCTGTTTGCATTGGACACAAGCCCCGTGTTTCCCCTCAGGCTCCTCCTGTCCCCAACCTCTCGAGGTTGAGGGACATACCCTCGGCATGCTTTCGCGGCATGCCGAGGAAGAGCTTATATTCTCTCGTGCTCCATACAGTGCACTTCCTTGCCCTCGTGACCCGTCCCGATACCATCTGGAGGCGGGTCCTACCAGCTGACGAGGGCAAGAGGCCCCGGTGGAGGGAACTTTATTCTGATTTAGTTCCACGACCCACCGGGGACTTGAGTTGGAGAGTGCTCCATGGTGCACTGAGCACGGGAGAGTACTTAGCTAAATTCACGGACTCTCCCTCCACTTGTCCATTCTGTGGCAAGGGAGAGTCCGTGTATCATGTTTATTTTAGTTGCGCCAGACTGCAGCCCCTCTTGTCACTCTTGAGGGGCCTCCTCCTGCAGTTCTGGCTGCATTTCTCCCCTCACATTTTTATTTTTGGGCGCCCAGTGTCCCGGGGCAATAAGGCCAGGGACCTCCTCGTCAACCTGCTCCTGGCATTAGCCAAGTTGGCTATATATAAGTCCAGGAAGCAGTGTTTGATAGGGGGGGTTCCCTTGTCACCTGAGGCCATGTTCCGGGTGCTGGTGCGCTCCCGTATCCGGGCAGAGTACCACCTGGCTTTGTCTACTGGGGGAATGGATGAGTTTGTCTCCCAGTGGGCTGTAGATGGTGTGCTCTGCTCGGTATCCCCCCATCCGGTTTCTTTTTCTTTCAACCTCCTAATATGATTTTTATTTAGTTTACAGAAAATGTTTTCTCATGATTTTAAAATACACTGTGCCAAGTTCAACCAATCCAGTCTAGTTGGGGTACCAACAGTCCACATTGAAAAAACCCAAACTTTTATTTTCTTAAATCTAAGTGCATTTGCATAACCGTCAATCAAAGTTCATTTGCTTGACCGCTACCCATAGTGTGTGTCCTGCTTACAAGTACTGTGCCAAGTTCAACCAATCCACTCTAGTTGGGGTACCAACAGTCCACATTTAAAAAACCCAAACTTTTATTTTCTTAAATCTAAGTGCATTTGCATATCCGTCAATTACAGTTCATTTGCTTGACCGCTACCCATAGTGTGTGTCCTGCTTACAAGTACTGTGCCAAGTTCAACCAATCCAGTCTAGTTGGGGTACCAACAGTCCATATTTAAAAAACCCAAACTTTTATTTTCTTAAATCTAAGTGCATTTGCCTGACCGTCAAATCAAAGTTCATTTGCTTGACCGCTACCCATAGTGTGTGTCCTGCTTACAAGTACTGTGCCAAGTTCAACCAATCCAGTCTAGTTGGGGTACCAACAGTCCACATTTAAAAAAAATGACAGGCAGAGGCAGGACACCCCGCAGAGGCCATTGTGGTCGTGGTGCTGTGATTCCCTTTGGCCCTACAATAATGCCTAGTGTTCAGAGGCCAGTTACCCTGAACTTGAAAAGTTCAGAGGACTTAGTTGACTGGCTAACACAGGACACCCAATCTTCTACAGCTTCCGCTTGGAACATTGACGCACCATCCTCCTCCAGCTTAGCTTCGGGCACCTCTCAAGTTACCACTCACTCACCCGCCTGCCGCCACCACCAACACTAGTACCACAGCCAATTCAATTGATCAGTCAGAAGAGTTATTTACACATCAGTTTGAAGAAATGAGTGATGCGCAACCATTATTGCCAGAGAATGTAGATAACAGGGATATGTCTCAGTCAGGCAGCATTACACACATGTACATACGATGTGATGATGATGATGTACCCGCTGCTGCTTCCTTTGTTCAGTTGTCATATACAAGTGAGGCGGGTGATGATGATGACAATGCGTCCGTGGATGTCACGTGGGTCCCTGCTAGAAGAGAAGAAGAACATGGGTAAAGTTCAGATAAGGAGACAGAGAGGAGGAGGAGACGAGTTGGAAGTAGAGGGAGGTCATCGCAACGAGCTAGTGGCACAGTCAGACAGCATGCATCAGCACCCGGGGTCAGCCAGACAGCACGCCAATCAACGCATGCTGTTGCCACCACCAGAATGCCGTCACCGCCGAGCTCAGCAGTGTGGCATTTTTTTGTGTGTCTGCCTCAGCGATGCCATTTGCAACCTGTGCCAAAAGAAACTGAGTCGTGGGAAGTCCAACACCCACCTAGGTACAACTGCTTTGCGAAGGCACATGATGTCACATCACAAACGCCAATGGGATCAACACATGAGTACAAGCAGCACACAAACTCAAAGCCGCCATCCTCCTCCTGGTCCAGCATCTTCATCCACGTCAACCACTGCTGTCCTCCTTGCCCCCTCTCAACCATCCGCCACTCCGTCTCTCGCTTTTTGCTGTTCCTGCTCATCTCCCCACAGTCAGGTGTCTGTCAAGGGCATGTTTGAGCGTAAGAAGCCAATTACACAAAGTCACCCCCTTGCCCGGCGTCTGACAGCTGGCTTGTCTGAACTCTTAGCCCACCAGCTTTTACATACAACCTGGTGGAGTCTGAGGCGTTCGAAAAATGTTTTTAGCGATTGGGATACCGCAGTGGAAGGTACCCGGCCGAAATTTCTTTGCCCAAAAGGCAATCCCCAACCTGTACTCAATTGTGCAAAAGGAAGTAATGGCATCTCTGGCACACAGTGTTGGGGCAAGGGTCCATCTGACCACTGATACCTGTTCTGCAAAGCATGGTCAGGGCAGGTATATCACCTACACTGCGCATTGGGTAAACCAGCTGAAGCCGCCAAGCATGGAATGCGTGGCTCTGCAGAGGAGTTGGTGACACCACCACGACTTGCAGGAGGGCCTGCTGCCACCTCCTTAACTCCTCCTACTCCATCCTCTTCCATAACCTCCTCAGCTGAGTCCTCTTCTGCTGCTGCGTCTTGCTCCACATCAACGGCACCACCCAGCTCCCCAGATACTATTCCACATCCCGGTTACGGCAGTGTCATGCTGTCTTGGGGTTGACTTGCCTCAAAGCAGAGAGTCACACCGGGCCAGCACTCCTGTCCGCCCTGAACGCACAGGTGGATCAATGGCTGACTCCGCACCAACTAGAGATTGGCAAAGTGGTTTGTGACAACAAAAGAAATTTGTTGGCGGCATTGAATTTGGGCAAGTTGACGCATGTGCCGTGCATGGCACATGTGTGTAATCTGATCGTACAACGCTTTATCCATAAGTATCCAGGCTTACAGGACGTCCTGAAGCAAGCCAGAAAGATGTGTGGCGCACTTTTCAGATATCCAGCGAAACAACATGCCAGTGAGGCGCTTGATTTGTGACAGCCCCACACGTTGGAATTCAACACGCCTAATGTTCGACCACCTGCTCCAACAAGAAAAAGCCATTAACGATTATTTGTATGACCGGGGTGCTAGGACAGCCTCTGCGGAGCTGGGGATTTTTTTCCCATGTTACTGGACGCTCATGCACAATGCCTGTAGGCTCATGCGTCCTTTTGAGGAGGTGACAAACCTTGTCAGTCGCACCAAAGGCACCAACAGCGACATCATACCATTTGTTTTATTCCTGGAGCATGCCCTGCGAAGAGTGCTGGATCAGGCCGTAGATGAGCGTGATGAGGAAGAGGAAGAGTTGTGGTCACCATCACCACCAGAAACAGCCTTATCAGCATCGCTTGCTGGACCTGTGGCAACAATGGATTGTGAGGAAGAGGAGTCAGAGGAGGAATGTGGTAGATATCGACACTCTGAGGAGCGATGAACCCCTTGACTACTGGGTATGCAGGCTAGACCTGTGGCCTGAGCTATCCCAATTTGCAATTGAACTTCTGGCCTGCCCCGCTTCAAGTGTCCTGTCAGAAAGGACCTTCAGTGCAGCAGGAGGTTTTGTCACCGAGAAGAGAAGTCGCCTAGGGCAAAAAAGTCTAGATTGCCTCACCTTTATAAAGATGAATGAGGGATGGATCCCGAAGGGACTGACACTGGGCGATACATTCGACTGAAAAAGGCCTGATGAGATGAGCTGCCTTCGGCTATAAATGGTCCACACACTGCTGTATGTTATCTGTGAATGCCGGATGACTTGAATGAATTATCCACCACCAACTAGGGTTCAAGAAGAGGCAATGTTTTATGGCACTTTCTGCCTGGGGAACAAAGGTCAATTTTTCTGCAACAGCAGCGGCTGCAACAATATCTAATTTTTGAATTTCAATTTTTATGCCAGAAGGCGTACGGCATGTAATGGAAAAGAAAGCATATTGAACAGTCTTGCATAACACAACAGTTGTGCAAAAATACATATTTACAATGAAGACATTTTGTTAAAATTAGGTGGCTAGGCCTTCTTTTTTTTACTTTTTTGGTTAATACATTTTCTTTTTTTTTACTGTGATTGCAATGTTTAAGAGAAACCTAAGACATGGTAAAACAGACAATAGTAAAGTCCTATTATCTATCATCACTCCAGCAGTAGCTTATTATTTACAATAGCTCACCTGCTCAATCGCCCTTGGGTTACCCTAGGGCAGGCTTCAGTAGGCGACCTCTCCTTTCCTCGGATGATTTTGCCGCCGGTTGCTTCTGAAGGGTCTCCTCCAGGGCTCCCTCACTCCGGTCCTTCCCCCCCCGAGTCGCTTCAACCATTAACAAATGTTTTACTATATTAGGGGGGCACTAAATGGGGATGTTTTCCAGGGATCCCAAATTGTCTGGAACTGGGTGATTCTATCCAAGACTACATGGTTAAATCTCTCGTTGAGCAGTAAATAGTTGATTTTTTTTATTAATTCCTGAAAGTTTTAATTTGGGGTTTTCCAACTACTAGCTATGTGTATTTTTTCTTTTAAAAAATATTTTATTAGGTCAATCTTAAACATTTTAGAAGCTAGTAAGCATGTTTCTTCCCATAGTCTTATGACTGCCGAACACTCCCACCAGACATGAATAAATGTAGCCTCATTACCACTGTTCCTAAAACATGAGCTGCTCCGTTTTGGATCCCATTTATTAGCTTAAAAGGAGTAATATATGTCCTGTGTAGGACCTTTATTGAAGTCTCAAGCAGACTATAATTTAAAGATCCCCTACTTAAGCCTTGCCAGCTTTTATCCCATGTGCTGTCTGCCAACTCAGTGCCCAAATCCCTCTCCCAGGCTTTGGTATAGTCTGGTTTGTTTGCCCATGAGTTTTCATTAAATAGTTCATACATGAGGCATACCAGGCTGAAAGGGGGAATCCCTACATTTTTTGAGTAGCCAGGTGTTTCTTTGGGGGGTTCCCCTACCACTTATCATATATGTGTAAAATGATGTATCCTGCAAAAATTATAGTGTTCAGCCAGGGGTAAATTGTATCTATCTCTCACCCACTCAAAGGTCATTATTTTGTTGTCATGCCACCATGGACCAACCCTTAGTAGGTTCTGAGACTTCCACCAACTGAGAGAGCTTTCCGGAAGATGTATCTTAAAGTGGGGATTGGGTACGATAGGGGTAAGATCTGATACCTGAGTGTCCAGTTTTTGTGTCCAGTTCATCTCCGTCCATATTTTTAATGAGTGCTTAATTAATGGGTTTTTCAAGTTTCTCAAAAAAGTATACAGGCCTGGAATCCATATTACTGTATCCCATGTATAAGGTGACATGCTTGAATTTTCCATAAATACCCAGAGCGGCTGATGTGTTTTGGAGAATGCGCCAGAGGAATGAAAGCCAGCTGCGCTGCCTTGTAATACAGTTTGAGATTTGGGTCCCTACCCTCTTTTGGAAAGACTATGAGGCGGCCTAATTCAATTAAGGGGGCATAGGTTCTCCATTTAGTATAGCGTTAAACAAAGATGTTAGGTGCGGGGGTAAGCAAGGGCTCAAATTTCTTATAGTACAGATGAGTAAAACCGTCTGGCCCTGGGGACTTGCCAAATTTAAGATCTTGGATTGTAGATTTAACTTCCTCTTGGGATATGTCTAGGTTCAAGCTGTCCAATTGAGGTACAGGTATTTTGTGGACTTCTTGCTGTAGTAGGAAGGACTCTATGTCAGATCCACTGCAGCGGGATTGGGATGAATATATTGTCTGATTGAAGTTTTGAAATGTTTCTTGGATAGCATTGGGGCTAAAGGAGGTTTGGCCATCAGGTAGTCTAAAGATACCGTATATTATGTCCTCTCTTGGGGGGTAAAGACACTAATAATTCTTCCAATAAAATTCTGCTTTTTTTTTGTGGGCAAGGTCCCTGGTTAGCCCCTTGGGTTATCTGTTAAAAAGAGTGGTGCAGAGACTGTGGGGGCTGTTAGCCTCCTTGTCCCTGTGTGGCCGTTTAGAATCCCTGCTGCTGCATGTTTCAGCTTTATTAAGGTGTAATTGTACAGCGTTTGACTCAAGTAGCTGCCTGTGCTGGGTCAGTTTGGCTTAATTGCTGGGCCCTTTTCCTGCCAAGATGGCGACCGTCAGTCCATGGGCCTCTATGTCCCCTTCACTACCTTTGTCCCCGCTTGTGTGCTTATTTGGGATGGCCCCCCTTTATATCTCCGGCCCGTGGCCTTGTAAGGATCGCCCCCTCAATCTCTGAGTGTGGATATGCAGGGATGGGGCGTTGAATCAGGCCTACCTTCTTATCTGCTCGCTGCAAGATCAACAATACCTAATTTTTCAGGCATGTGTACATGCCTAATTTTTCTGGCCTCTGGTGCTGCACTGTGGCTTCAACAACCAAACCCCCAAAAAAGGCACATAACAGGGATTAAACTGATAGGAGTAGTACTACTTAACACACCACTCATATCTGGTGTAACAGTAGTGTACATTTAAAACAAACAAAAAAATTCTACTGTAATAGATTACATAGCAGTTAGTTGTCTGCAAGCGTGTGTGTCAGACCTACAGCGTCTACTCTACCAACTTCTGCAAGTGCACAGTGCCACTCATATCTGTTGTTACAGTAGCTTGGACGCATAGTACCGATCTGTCAAAACCTGTAATGATGAATGAGGTCTAGAGTAGCCTGGTTCCCTTATCCTCTACAGGTTGAGACCTAATGTTTGGGTGACTCCAGACCAACACATGAGTACAAGCAGCACACAAACTCAAAGCCGCCATCCTCCTCCTGGTGCAGCATCATAAGCCACATCAACCACTGCTGTCCTCCTTGCCCCCTCTCAACCATCCGCCACTCCGTCTCTCGCCTTGAGCAGTTCCTGCTCATCTGCCCATAGTCAGGTGCCTGTAAAGGACATGTTTGAGCGTAAGAAGCTAATGTCACAAAGTGCCCCAAAATTGAAGTGATACGATCAACAAAGCATCTTTTTCCATCTCCTGGTTCTAAAAATCCAGGCCTTATACACGCCCCCTGATAGGTGACATAACAAGTATTAAACTGATAAGAGTAGTACTTACAAAGACGTCACTCCTATCTGGTGGCACCTTTGATTGCACGTGCCGTGCCCCAAAATTGAAGTGATACGACCAACAAAGCATCTTTTTCCATTTCCTAGTTCTAAAAATCCAGGCCTTATACACACCCCCTGATAGGTAACGTAACAAGTATTAAAATGATAAGAGTAGTACTTACAAACACGTCACTCCTATCTGGTGGCACCTTTGACTGCACGTGCCGTGCCCCAGAATTGAAGTGATACGACCAACAAAGCATCTTTTTCCATCTCCTGGTTCTAAAAATCCAGGCCTTATACACGCCCCGTGATAGGTGACGTAACAAGTATTAAACTGATAAGAGTAGTACTCACAAACACGTCACTCCTATCTGGTGGCACCTTTGACTGCACGTGCCGTGCCCCAAAATTGAAGTGATACGACCAACAAAGCATCTTTTTCCATCTCCTGGTTCTAAAAATCCAGGCCTTATACACGCCCCCTTATAGGTGACGTAACAAGTATTAAACTGATAAGAGTAGTACTTACAAACACGTCACTCCTATCTGGTGGCACCTTTGACTGCACGTGCCGTGCCCCAAAATTGAAGTGATATGACCAACAAAGCATCTTTTTCCATCTCCTGGTTCTAAAAATCCAGGCCTTATACACGCCCCCTGATAGGTGCTGTAACAGGTTTTAAACTGATAAGAGTAGTACTACTTAACACACCTTATAATAATGCAGAGAGAGGCAATGCAGTGAGAGGAGTCTGAAGAAGAGGAGTCAGAGGAGGAAGGTGGCTTTGAGGAGGTGGAAGACCAAACACAGCAGGCGTCCCAGGGGGCTTGTTGTCAACTTTCGGGGACCCTTGGTGGCTGGGTGGAGGAAGAGACCTTCAATGACATCAGTGAGGACAAGGAACGGGACATGGCTAGCTTGGTATCCAACCTTGTGCAAATGGGGAGTTTGCGGTTGTGCAAATGGACTGTTTGCAGTTGTTTGCGATGCGTTAAACGGGGGGTCTGTCACTGTGAAGCGGGTGTAACCCTTACACTACCTGATCGATACAACATCATACCTGATGTTTTAAAGCACGTTATTCCAAACAATTTAGGAATGTTAGGTAATTTATGCCCTTTATGGCTTAAAACCAGACTCTGCATCAACTATGTAATTTTCCATGGGAGTTTTGCCATGGATACCCCTCCGGCATGCCACAGTCCAGGTTTTAGTCCCGTTGAAACAACTTTCCCATCACTATTGTGGCCAGAAAGAGTCCCTGTGGGTTTTAAAATTCGGCTGCCCATTGAAGTCTATGGCGGTTCGCCGATGTTCGCGAACATTTGCGGCGGTTCACGTTCGCGGTTCGCGAACCGAACATTTTAGGTTCGCGACATCACTACCTCTTAGTTATTTCTATTCCGTAGACACACAACCTCTAATGCCACAATTTTTCCATTTAAAGCACTTTACTAGAAACACTTATAATGGTGATTATATCTCCAACCTTATCCAATAATTTAAACACTGGCACTTTATATAGATTCCGAATTGATTATACCCATGCGATCAATGAATTTGATATCCTGCCTCTGAGAATTTTAATATTTTTAAATAAATATATTAAAAGCTAAATTTTCATTTTCATTCTCTCTGAGATTAGATTAAGAATAGGTGTGCACAGTAATGTGGGTCCCTTTTGTTGATTATTATTGTCTCTCTGATCCCTAGTGGCACCACAATAGTTCATATGACTTGTCTAACCTGAGCCACCTTTTTATTTGTGTTGATTATATTTTCATGTGACAACACTGACGAAATGATACTTTGCTTCAATATAAAGTAATAAGTGTTCAGTCTGTATAACAGGGTAAATGTGCTGGCCCATCAAAATAACTCAACACACAGCCATTAATGTCTAAACCGTTGGCAACAAAAATGAGTACACCCCTAAGTGGAAATGTCCAAATTGGGCCCAAAGTGTCAATATTTTGTGTGGCCACCATTATTTTCCAGCACTGGCTTAAACCTCATGGGCATGGAGTTCACCAGAGCTTCACAGGTTGCCACTGGAGTCCTCTTCTACTCCTCCATGATGACATCACTGAGCTGATGGATGTTAGAGACCTTGCACTAGCCCACATTCCATTTGAGGATGCCCCACAGATGCTCAAAAGGGTTTAGGTCTGGTGACATGCTTGGCCAGTCCATCACCTTTACCTTCAGCTTCCTTAGCAAGACAGTGGTCAACTTGGAGGTGTGTTTGGGATTGTTATCATGTTGGAATACTGCCCTGTGGCACAGTCTCTGAAGTGAGGGGATCATGCTCTGCTTCAGTATGTCACCATACATGTTGGCATTTATGGTTCCCTCAATGAACTGTAGCTCCACAGTGCCGGCAGCAGTCATGCAATTTAAATCATGCAAACTCAGTGTCTCACACTCCCTTCATCTCCCTTACTCAGTGTCTCACCCCCTTCATCTCTCCTCCCCAGTGTCTCTCCCCCTTCCTCTCTCCTCCCAAGTGTTTCTCAGTCGTTCCTCCCCCATGTCTCCCCCCTTCCAACCCCATTGTCTCTCCCCCTACTTCTCCCCTCCTCATTGTCTCTTCCACTTTCCTCTCCCCTCCCCAGTGTCCCTCCCCCTTTCCTCCTGAGGGTCTCTTTCCCACATTCCTCTCCCCTCCCCAGTATCTCCCATCCCTATTATCACTTTCTCCCTTCTTCTCACCTACTCAGTTTCCCCCCCCTCCCCAGTGTCTAACCCCTCCCTTGTGTCTAACCCCACCCTCTCCCCTCCCCAGTATCATTACCCCCTTCCTCCCCCTTCATCTCTCTCACCTTACTCTCCCCTCCCCAGTGTCCTTTTCCCCCTTTCCTCCCTAGTGTCTCATTCCCACTTTCCTCTCCCATCCCCAGTTTATCTCCTCCCTACATTCCTCTCTCCTTCCCAGTGTCTCTCCCCTTCTTCTCTCCCCCCAGTGTCCACCCTACCTCTACCCTCCGCAGTGTCTCTCCCCCCTTCTTCCCCCAGTGTCTCCCCCTTCCTCTACCCTCTCCAGTGTCTTTCACCTTCCTCTACCATCTGCACTGTCTCTCACCATTCCTCTCCTCTCTGCAGTGTCTCTCCTCCTTCCTCTCCCCTCCTCAGTGTACCCCCTCCCTTCCTCTCCTCTCCTCAGTGTCCCACCTCCCTCTCCTCCCAGTGTCTCTCCCTCACTTTCTCTCCCTCCCCAGTGTCTCCCCCTTCTTCACCCCTGCCCATTTTTCCCCAGTGTCTCTTTCCCCCATTCCTCTCTCCATACCCAGTGTCTCTCCTCCCCAGTGTCTCTCCCCTTCCCATTGTCTTTCCCCCTTCCTGGTTTCTTTCCCCCCTTCCTCTCCCCTCCCCAGTTCCCCCCCTTCCGCTTCCCTTCCCCAGTATCTCCCTCTTCATCTCTCCTCCCCAGTGTCTCCCCCTTGCTCCCACCTCCCTAGTTTCTCTCACCCCCTTCCCCACCCCCAGTGTCATTCCCCTTCCTTTCTCCTCCTCAGTGTCTCTCTCCACTCATCAGTGTCTCTCTCCCTTCCTCTCCCCTCCTCAGTGTCTCTCTCCCTTCCTCTCCCCTCCTCAGTGTCTCTCCCCCTTCCTCTCCAATCCTCAGTGTCTCTCTCCGTTCCTCCCCCCCTTCTGTGTCTCCCCCTTCCTCCCCTTCCCAGTACCCCCCTTCCTTTCCCCTGTCCAGTGTCTCCCCCTATCCTCTGCACTCCTCAGTCTCCCCTCCTCAGTGTCTCTCCCACCTTCCTCTCTCCTCCCCATTGTCTCTCCCCTTCCCATTGTATTTTACCCCTACTTCTCCCAACACCAGTGTATCATCCTCCCTTCCTCACCCCTACTAAGTGTCTCACACTCCCTTCTTCTCCCCTACTCAGTGTCTCACCCCCTTCCTCTCTCCTCCCCAGTGTCTCTCCCCCTTCCTCTCTCCTCCCAAGTGTCTCTCCGCTGTTCCTCCCCCAGTGTCTCCCCACTCCCAACCCCATTGTCTCTCCCCCTACCTCTCCCCTCCTCAGTGTCTCTCCCACTTTCCTCTCCCCTCCCCAGTGTCTCCCATCCCTTTTGTCACTCCCTCCCTTCTTCTCACCTACTCAGTTTCTCCCCCCTGCTCTCCCCTCCACAGTATCTAACCCCTCCCTCTCCCCTCCCCAGTGTAATTCCCCCCTTCCTCCCCCTTATCTCTTCCACCTTACTCTCCCCTTCCCAGTGTCCTTTTCCCCCTTTCCTCCCTAGTGTCTCTTTCCCACTTTCCTTTCCCATGCCCAGTTTATCTCCTCCCTACATTCCTCTCTCCTCCCCAGTGTCTCTGTCCTTCCCGGGGTCTCCCCCTCTCTTCCTCTCCCCTCTTCAGTTTTTCCCCATTTTTCTCTCACCTCCCCAGTGTCCACCCTACCGCTCGCACCCCCAGTGTCTCTCCCCCTTCTCCCCCCAGTGTCTCCCCCTTGATCTACCCTCTCCAGTGTCTCTCCCAATTAAACTCCCCTCTTCACTGTCTCTTCCCATTCCTCTCCCCTCTGCAGTGTCTCTCCCCCTTCCTCTCCTCTCAGTAATGTCCCTCCCCTTCTTCTGCCCTCCTCACTGCATCCCCCTCCTTCCTCTCCCCTCCTCAGTGTACCCCCTCCCTTCCTCTCCCCTCCTCAGTGTATCCCTCTCCCTTCCTCTCCTCTCATCAGTGTCCCACCTTCCTCTCCTCTCCCCCAGTGTCTCTCCCTCACTTTCTCTCCCTCCCCAATGTCTCCCCCTTCTTTGCCCCTGCCCATTTTTTCCCCAGTGTCTCTTTCCCCCATTCCTCTCTCCATACCCAGTGTTTCTCCTCCCCACCTTCCTCTCCCCTCCCCAGTGTCTCTTCCCTTCCCGGTGTCTTTCCCACCTTCCTGGTTTCTTTCCCCCCTTCCTCTCCCCTCCCCAGTTTCTCACCCCCTTCCCCACCCCCAGTGTCATTGCCTTTCCTCTCCCCTCCTTAGTGTTTCTCTCCCCTCCTCAGTGTCTCTCTCCCTTCCTCTCCCCTCCTCAGTGTATCTCTCTCTTCCTCTCTACTCCTCAGTGTCTCTCTCCCTTCCTCTCCACTCTTCAGTGTCTCTCTCCCTTCCTCTCCACTCTTCAGTGTCTCTTTTCCTTCCTCTCCCCTCTTCTGTGTCTCCCCGTTCCTCCCCTCCCCAGTATCCCCCCTTCCTCTCCCCTGCCCAGTGTCTCTCCCCCATCCTCTCCCCTGCCCAGTGTCTCTCCCCTTCTTTTCCCCTCCTCAGTATCTCTCCCCTTCCTCTCCCCTCCTCAGTGTCTCTCCCCCTTCCTCTCCCCTACTCAGTGTTTCTCCCTCTTCCTCTCCCCTACTCAGTGTTTCTCCCTCTTCCTCTCCCCTCTTCAGTGTCTCCCCCTTCCTCCCCTCCCCAGTATCCCCCCTTCCTCTCCCCTGCCCAATGTCTCTCCCCTGCCCAGTTTATCTCCCCCATCCTCTCCCCTAGTGTCTCTCCCTCACCAGTGCCCTTCCCCCTAGTTTCTCTCCCCTCTTCCTCTCCCCCAGTGTCTCTTCCCTTCCTCTCCTCCAGTGTCTCTCCCCATTCTCCCTCCCCTCCAATTGATTAACCTTGTAATTCAACTAAAAAACTTTCTAATTCAAATAATTAAGACTCTGATATTTATTTAGTGTTCATAATGTCAGTTTTTGTGACACAGCACATCATTAAACATGGAATCTTAAAAAACATAATAAATAATAAAATGTATGTATTGTTATTTCTATTTCTATTATTATTATTATTATTATTATTATTATTATTATTATTATTAATATGTGTTCAGAATAGATGGTATAACAGCAGGAATAATCAGTTTACTTGGGGAAAAAAAAGTTCTCAGGTGTCAAATAATATAGGTCATTATGAAGTTAGTAGCTCTACTGAATATGTAGATCCTTCTAGATCCAAGATGTAATAGATGAAGCCGATAACTCACTCTTATGCTGAGCAACTAGCAGTTTGTGATTCCTTTTACAGGCCAACAGGTAATTAATCACAATGTGGAGCTTCTCTATCTTTTTTGATATCATCCATAGTAAACTAATTGTTTCATTTCAGGATGTACACTGCTGTCACTACATTGTCCAAAATCACACCATATATGACAAGAGGAGGAGAGAGCTAGACCAGAAGAACCTGGAAATTCATCATAATCCCAGAAATCAAAGATTATTTTTAGCATGTCTTCAACAAAGCAGAGCTTAGAAGTTATCAAAACATTCACAGGTTCGGTATCTCAAGTCTTTCACGTAGATGACTTCCTGTAGGAGCAGTTTTTTTGCGATTGGGATGATCTTGTCCTCATTTCTGGGTAATGATTAAGGCAGATAGCATCCAGGTAGACATCTTGGTCCTTGTGATCAGGTACACGTCAACTGTTTAATAGAAAATGAGAGAGTTTGGGGAAAAGAAAGCAATAACATATAATTTTGTTCTTGAAGCTGGGTCTGGATTAACAAATGTTGTGACCCTAATGAGTAAAACCAAGAGTGCCCTTGTTTAGGCATGCAGCAACTGTTTTATTGCCAAAAATGTAAAAATGGACAAACACAATATGTAATAATAAAAAACATCATAGGCAGGCGAAAAACATGTTACAATATTGTTTGATTTAAAAGTACAAGTAAAATAAGTACATCATAACCTAAAAGCCATTTAAAAAAGGGGATTTACTTACAGTAAGTTAAAGTTTGCATTTTTACCTGTCAATCAGTCTTTCTGATCCACCCACCAGGCATAGTCTGTTATCTCATTCTCATTCACAGCTGATTATTACTAGTATCTGCTAATTACACAGTGTGAGTCTGTATTGTTTGCAAACTAATTTCATACTTTTCTGAGAAAGATTTGCATGTATAAAAGCCAGGGAGTACCAAATGTGATCTAATTACTCTTGTGTATTGTATCTGGACATGTTCATTCTTCTCAATGATATATAACTTTATAATAAAAAACAATACAGTCAGACACCACAAATCAGTAAGTAGCAAATACTGAAGTACTCACCTATAAGAATGAGATAACAGAGAGCTTGTTATATGGCTCAGGAAGGCTGATGTCTGTGTGTAAGAGGAATAAATGAAAATTAAATGCATGCTTCATACAAGGGCGTAGCAACTGTATCATATTATATTAGTCAAACTGCGAGTTGTCATCGCGCTTTGCAAGCTCGCAGAACAGAGTCCCGCGCAAAGCGAGGGCAGCATTTGTGGAGATGAAGGCTCTACAGCACCTCAAACTCGGTAAAAGACAACCCAGAAAAGCGGGACTTTAAAACAGACAAAAAAAGAGCCGCAACACTTAGAAAAAAAAATTATTATGAGGTCGCAAAAATACGAAGTTAACAGCCGAAATGCGTACATACAAAAGCACAAAAACACATAAAAAAAATCACACAGAGCATGGGGCGACAGCCAGGATGCCAGGGAGTGAGGTTGCATGCGAATTAATGTCAAATTTACAGAGTTTCGCTATTTGAAAAGTGGCTAAATGAGAAACAAAATGGTGGCCGAAAAAAATTAAAACAAGGCTACATGACCCCGAAACGCACAAGGTCGTACGACTTTTAAAAACAAGAATTACCACCCGTTGAGGTCGAAAAAAATACGAGGTTAATGTCCGACCCGTGCAAATCGAAAAGCACAACAACAACAAAAATACAACATAAAACAAACATCACACACAGCACGGGCGGGGGGGGGGTTGGGTTCCGCTAGGACGTCTGGGAGTGAGGTTGCACACCAATTTAAGTCACATTTAAGAAGTTTCGGGACTTGAAAATCAGCTAAATGAGGCTAAAGAAGGCAGAGCCGAGAAAATCACCGCCAGAGTTACACAGGAACGTAGGAGATACACAATATCCCATTACAACAGACGGAAAATGCTCACAAGCAAAGTAACACATGTAAAATGGTGGCTTTTTCTAATACTAACTTGCAACTAATAACATTAGGATTCTAAAATGGCGCCTTTCACCCGCCTAAACAAACGTTTTTCCCTCGCGCACGTAGCCTATTTACACTGCACACTTGCCACATTGCTGACACTTTCTCCTCAGATGATCAACAGGACAACTGTACATTTCAGATGCAGGAAAATACAAATAGATTGTTAGCTCTTCAGGATATTGATTGCTGCATATTACATATAAATAGGTAAAATATATTCATTTATTAATTCATATTACTTTATTAACTGACTGTACTCACATTTTTTTTTGGTTGTACATTGTACTTATATATCTGTCTTCACAATAAGTGCCAAAGGTGATTGTTGCACTTGAAGTACACAAGGGGAGAGGCTCACAATGAGCGCCGAATGCTCTAATTGGGAGCCACGCAATGAGCACCAAAAGCACTCAGCGCGGGGCTCGCAATGAGCCCCGTAGGTCCACAAAGGAGCAAAAGCCTTACTTTGGGTGGCAAACAGCATTGCCATGGCTTACAATTTTATTGCCATCATTTTTGACGGGCAAGTTGCTAGTATATATAAAATATAGATCTATATATATATATATATCTATCCAAAATGTGTCCATATACTGTAGATTATCTTGTGTGATCTTGTGAGACCTGGTATCAGAAAGCAGCAGATAGGGGAAGCGGATGGGGAACTTTATAATCCCCCTCCCCATCTCCGGTTCCTATGCCAATGGCTTCATACATACTGGGGTGCATGGAAGAACTGTACATTAGAAATACTTCTGAGCACAGTTTGATAACAAACACAAAAAAATGCCATATAATCATTTAGTATGTATGTAATTATTGCAAATTAGCATGATATGTGTTTCTGAAGACAAGGTTCCTGGCTATCCTACTTCATAATATTTAATAAATTAATAATTCATTGTTCCGTGTGTAACATGTGCATGCAAGTAAATCACGTGTGTTCAGTCTTAAATAGACATGCACAGAACAATGATTTATTAATGTATTATGGATGGCAGCCACAGTTACACAGCATATATTCTGATTTCTTCCAATAGTCACACACCGCACTCACATAGTTGATGGCTGCGTACCCGGCCTCCATGCCATTCTCTTGTCTCTTCAGCCTAGGTTGGCTGTGAAGAAGACATTCTGTAGAAGACAAATGAGGAAGGCCAGGTCTATGCCATTATAGCAATCTGCTGTGCTTAATAGGATCATTACGTGATTGTAAATATAGATATGTTTGCCTAAAATACAAATATTTTTTACAGTATTTTGTCAGGGAATGTTTCATCCATGTCAGTTACCATAAAAGGGACTCGGTTTCTGTACCATAATTATCAGCATCCTGATTAGATTTCCTTTTAATGAAGTAAGTGTCCTGGGCTACACAAATGTAAGACTGATCATGATTATTATTTAATTTGAAGTAGACCAATGGAAAGGTCATTTATTTTACTCACTCACACTATATTTTTCATTTCTCGCTCACTTTTTCTCCCACTCTCCTCATATCTTTCTCTGCGACTTCTCTCCCCTGTTCTCCTTATGTTTCCCTTGCATTTCTTTCCCTTGCTAATTCTCTCTCTCCTGATGAAATTATGCCCTTGCCCCCCGCCCACACTTCCTGCTCCTGCCAACTTACTTCTATCTGTCCTCTTCCTGCTAAATATTCTCTCCTACTGATTTTCTACTTCTCTCTCCTATCACTATCTTTATCTCTGGCAATGTTCTCCTTCACTCTCCCCAGTGAATACCCCCCCACTCTGCCCCCTTGTTTCTGTGCCCCCTTTCAACCCCCCCCCCCCCTCTCATTTTGCCAGTCTCCTAAATTACTGCCTTCTTTGCCTAGTGAGTAATCCGGTCCTGAATGTAACCCGCCCTGGCTGTAGAGGGTAATATTCCGAGATAAGGAGTTGCATAGTGAGGAGGTTGGTGCTATTTCTTGAATTCCTCCAAACCTTCATATTTTGGCAGTAAAGAGATAAAACTAACTAAAAGAAATACTTTAGAAAATGTATCATTTTGGAGACACATTATTTATCTCACTTACATGACCTTCAAGAATTCTTAGCTATTCTTGTAATATATAATGCTCTAACCATCAAAATATATATATATCCCTAAATTAGACAATTAATGTACCATATATTACTATTTATATTAGTAGATTAAAGAACCACTGTGTACAGATCTTTCCTATATGGTCTTCAACATAATTAACCAAACAAATAAACATCAGTTTTATATTTGTAATTATTATATTCTTTACTGAAGGTTCCATTTTATGACCTGCTCCAGGAAGCATCTTTGTAAATAAATAAGCTTTCCATTAGTCCTGTTTAAGCATTGTCAGTATTACCTGACACATTTTTGTTATGCAAACCAAAAGTAATTTCATATTAAAGGAAATAAATGATATGCTTTGTTAGTCTGTGTACAAACTAAAAAAAGAGTGTTGTCTATTTTCAAATAAAGTTCTGAAAAATTGTAGATATTTTACAAGAATTAACAGGGTCATTTAATACTGCTTCAAAATGTAATTAAAAATCTAACTTCATATATATTTTTGGAAAGTTAGAAAACAAAGCTATAAAGATATGAACTATTGAATTATTATATACCAGGACAGACAATTAGTTCAACAGGAGGGTCTTTAAGACCCTTAGGACTCATATGATCAGTCCAGGATGGGTTAAAATTTTTAAAACAGGCCATTACCCTGGCCACCAGTGATGTCGCGAACATCAAATTTTGGGTTCGCGAATAGCGAACGCGAACTTCATCAAATGTTCGCGAACGGGCGAACATCGGCGAACCGCCATAGACTTCAATGGGCAGGCGAATTTCAAAACCCACAGGGACTCTTTCTGGCCACAATAGTGATAGGAAAGTTGTTTCAAGGGGACTAACACCTGGACTATGGCATGCCGGAGGGGGATCCATGGCAAAACTCCCACGGAAAATTACATAGTTGATGCAGAGACTGGTTTTAAGCCATAAAGGGCATAAATCACCTAACATTCCTAAATTGTTTGGAATAACATGCTTTAAAACATCAGGTATGATGTTGTATCGATCAGGTAGTGTAAGGGTTACACCCGCTTCACAGTAACAGACCAACCTCCCCGTTTAATGCACTGCAAACAACCGCAAACAGTCCCTTTGCACAACCGCAAACTCCCCATTTGCACAAGGTTGGATACCAAGCTAGCCATGTCCCGTTCCTTGTCCTCTCTGATGTCATTGCAGGTCTCTTCCTCCACCCAGCCACCAAGGGTCCCCGAAAGGTGACAACAAGCCCCCTGGGACGCCTGCTATGTTTTTTCTTCCACCTCCTCAAAGCCACCTTCCTCCTCTGACTCCTCTTCTTCAGACTCTTCAGACTCCGACTTCAAATTTGGGGCACTGCGCGTGAAATCTAAGGTGCCACCAGATATGAGTGTCACTGTGCACTGGCAGAGTAGATGCAATAGGCTTCACACACACGCCTGTAGGCAGTCAATTGCTATTCAATCTATTATAGTCAAAAAAGTGTTGTTTTATGTCACTGTACACTACGGTTGCACCAGATATGATGTATCACTGTGCACTGGCAAAAGTGGGCAGAGTAGATGCAATAGGCTTCCCACACACGCCTGTAGGCAGGCAACTGATATTCAATAAATTACAGTCAAAAGAGTGTTGTTTTATTTCACTGAGCACAATATAAGCTGTTAGGTGTTAGCCTGTCACACACACGCTGGCAGGCAGGCATATGCATTTAGATTACAAAGAAAAAAATTATAAATTAAAATAAATGATGTTCTAGCCTTAAAAATTGCTTTTTGGGTTGCTGTCCTTCATATGGAAGGATTTGGAAGGGAGTGTATGCTGCTGATTGGCTGAAATGTGTCTGCTGACTGTGAGGTGCAGGGTCAAAGTTTCCTCAATGATAATGAATATGGGGCGAACCCAAAAGCGCATGTGTTCGCCGTTCGCTGCGAACGCGAACAGGCAAAAATCGCCGCGAATAGTCCGCCGGCGAATTGTTCGGGACATCACTACTGGCCACACAGTGACTTGAGGAGCTAACAATATCTGGACTTTTATTTATGCGGAATGGGGAAATTGTACCTAGTCTGACCCACCCGTGTAGGGACTGAGCTCAGTAGTTATTTTATAGTTATTTATTGTTATTATGTTATGTTGATTACCCTGTGTCATGTTTATCTCATGGTGTTAGATGCTGTTTCTACTCTCCTTTAGGCCACAACAGCCTCATCTATCCCAACTGAAGAAAGCAGAAAACCACAGGACTGATAGTAAATATGGCACCTTTCATTAGCGAATTAAAAATGTTATAAACTAAGGCTGTTTTATTTTTAGTTATTTTTAGAGTAAAAAAAAAACAATTCTAAATTTGTATCATTGATAGAGATGTCGCGGACAGTTCGCCCGCGGACTTTTCGCAGCGATTTTGGCTTGTTCGCGCTCGCAGCGGACGGCGGACACATGCGCTTTTTGGTTCGCCCCCTATTTATTATCATTAAGGAAACTTTGACCCTGCACCTCACAATCAGCAGACATATTCCAGCCAATCAGCAGCATACACTCCCTTCCAGAGCCTTCCATCTGAAGGACAGCATCCATTTTAGAATCATTCTGAAGCTGCATTCGTTGTGAGAGGACAGATAATGTAGCTGCTGCAGATTTAATAGGGAAATAGATAGCCAGGCTGTGTATTTAGCTTCCACTACAGACCTGAAAGACTCATCTGATATCTGCTGCAAGGACAGCAACCCAAAAAGCCCTTTTTAGGGCTAGAACATCATTTATTTTATATTTTTTTTCTGTGTAATCTAATTGCATATGCCTGCCTGCCAGTGTGTGTGTGTGACAGGCTAACACCTAACAGCTTATATTGTGCTTATTTTCATTACTCATATCTGGTGGTGTACCATACCTTGAAAACAACAATTTTTTTCCTGTAATCTAATTTCAGTTGCCTGCCTGTGTCAGGCTCACAGCTTATATTGTGCTCACTGAAATAAAACAACACTTTTTTGACTGTAATAGATTAAATAGCAATTTCCTGCCTACAGGTGTGTGTGTGAAGCATATTCCATGTACTCTGCCAACTTTTGCCAGTGCACAGTGATACATCATATCTGGTGCAACCGTAGTGTACAGTGACATAAAACAACACTTTTTTTACTGTAATCGATTGAATATCAGTTGCCTGCCTACAGGTGTGTGTGTGAGGCCTACAGCGCCTACTCTGCCAACTTTTGCCAGTGCACAGTGACACTCATATCTGGTGGCACCTTAGATTGCACGCGCAGTGCCCCAAATTTGAAGGGAGAGGACCGACCAAGCATCTTTTTCCATCTCCCGCTTCCAAAAATCCATGCCATATACACGTCCCCTGATAGGTGACGTAACAGGTATCAAACTGATAGGAATAAATAGTACAACTTAATACACCACTCCTATCTGGTGGCACATTACATTGCACGTGCAGTGCCCCAAATTCGAAGTAGGAGGTCCGACCAAACATCTTTTTCCATCTCCCTTTTCCAAAAATCAATTCCATATACACGTCCCCTAATAGTAGACGTAGCAGAGATTAAACCAATAGCAATAGTACTACTTAACAGTACACACCTTATAATAAGGCAGACAGAGGCAATGCAGAGAGAGGAGTCTGAAGAAGAGGAGTCAGAGGAGGAAGGTGGCTTTGAGGAGGTGGAAGACCAAACACAGCAGGCGTCCCAGGGGGCTTGTTGTCACCTTTCGGGGACCCTTGGTGGCTGGGTGGAGGAGGAAACCTTCAATGACATCAGTGAGGACAAGGAACGGGACATAGCTAGCTTGGTATCCAACCTTGTGCAAATAGGGAGTTTGCGGTTGTGCAAAGGGACTGTTTGCGGTTGTTTGCAGTGCATTAAACGGGGAGATTGGTCTGTCACTGTGAAGCGGGCCTAACCCTTACACTACCTGATCAATACAACATCATACCTGATGTTTTAAAGCATGTTATTCCAAACAATTTAGGAATGTTAGGTGATTTATGCCCTTTATTGCTTAAAACCAGTCTCTGCATCAACTATGTAATTTTCCGTGGGAGTTTTGCCATGGATCCCCCTCCGGCATGCCACAGTCCAGGTGTTAGTCCCCTTGAAACAACTTTCCTATCACTATTGTGGCCAGAAAGAGTCCCTGTGGGTTTTGAAATTTGCCTGCCCATTAAAGTCTATGGTGGTTCGCCCGTTCGCGAACATTTGATGAAGTTTGCGTCCGCGGTTCGCGAACCGAAAATGTGATGTTAGCGACATCACTAATCATTGATAGTAATATACCTACTCACTGGACTATATTCAATAAGGTGAGGTGAGGTAATACCTCTAGAAGTCATATGCTATTATATTCAACCTGTTCACTAAAGTATGAAGAGCGCACGGGGTATACTGGTTAGGGTAAAACTAATACCTATATAGTTCTATTGTATACACAGTGACAGAGGAAAAAAAATTAAATTAAATAATTTAAAATCAATGTTTTCCAGAACCCTTTCTTTTAGTTCTAAATGGATAATATATCAGACATTTTCATCCTCAATTTGATGTCTTATTAATTAATAGGTGCGATTTTCTGTCCCCAAGTGTCCCTTAATTGCCTTTTATTACTTTGTTGGGTATTTTATGGGCAAGGGGTTAAACTTATATAGAACACTTCAGTCTCAATCCTTCCTAATGTTACCTATGCTTAAGCTCTATATCTTAAAAGAAAAATACAATTATTAGGCTTAAAGAATGTCTCTAATAGTTTATAACCTTATATACACGCATATATTCTCACATTTTATATAGTTTTATAAGTTTGACACTGATTAGCAATAGTCCTATGACCCTCAATCAGTCATCTATCCATCTATCTATCCTTGTGCCTTTAGACACTCACGCACACAGACAAACTCACTCACACAGACAGACACACTCACTCACACAGACACACTCACACAGACACACTCACTCACACAGACACACTCACTCACACAGACAGACACACTCACACAGACAGAAACACTCACTCACACAGACACACTCACACAGACACACTCACTCACTCACACAGACACACTCAAACGGACACACTCACTCACATGGACACACTCACAAAGACAGACAGACACACTCACTCACACAGAAAGACAAACACACTCACTCACTCACTCACACAGACAGACACACTCACTCACACAGACAAACACACTCACTCACACAGAGAAACACACTCACTCACTCACACAGACAGACACACTCACTCACACCGACACACTCACACATACAGACACACTCACTCACACAGATAGACAGACATGCATACTCACTCACACAGACAGACATACACACTCACTCACACAGACAGACAAACACACTCACTAACTCACTCACTCACACAGACAGACATACACACTCACTCACACAGACAGACAGACAGACACACTCACTCACACAGAGACACTCACACAAACAGACATACACACTCACTCACTCACTCACTCACACAGACAGACCAGGCTTATTCTAACTTTTAAGATTGGGCATCAACAGTGCCATTGCACAAGAAAATGTTCTTGAGAGGAGATGTTTTTATTTAAAGGTATATGTAAGTGAGCTGGGTTATTAATGCATCTGATAGAGGATAATTTATAGTGTCTGGAATTTTTCATGCAAACAAATGTTTTCAGACTATAAATTCTCCTCTGTCAGATGCATTAATAACCCAGCTCACTTACATATACCTTTAAATAAAAAAAGTCTCCTCTCAAGTACATTTTCCTATGCAATGGCACTCTGAGTTGATGCCAAATCTTAGAAGTCAGAATAAGCCTAGTTGGTCTGTGTGAGTGAGTGAGTGAGTGAGTGAGTGTGTATGTCTGTCTGTGTGAGTGAGTGTGTCTGTGTGAGTAAGTGTGTTTGTGTGAGCGAGTGTGTCTCAGTAAGTGAGTGTGTCTGTGTGAGTGAGTGAGTGTGTATGTATGTCTGTGTGAGTGAGTGTGTCTGTGTGAGTGTGTATGTCTGTCTGTCTGTGTGAGTGAGTGAGTGTGTCTGTGAGTGAGTGAGTCTGTCTGTGTGAGTGAGTATCTGTGTGAGTGAGTATGTATGTCTGAGTAGGTAAGTGTGTATGTCTGTCTGGGAGTGAGTTTGTATACCTGTCTGGGAGTGAGTGTCTGTCTGTGTGAGTGAGTGAGTGAGTGTGTATGTCTGAGTAGGTGAGTGTGTAAGTCTCTCTGAGCAAGTGTGTATGTCCCCAGGCCAAAAAGAAACATTGTATAAGATATGCTAAATTTCCCTTGGAATTTCAGGGGGTGTCAAAATTGAGAGAAAACGGTTTGCAAATGCAAGCAATTCAGCAAACTACAGGCTAATGGATTGTTGTAACTGTTTACTTTGGAATTTTTCATGCAAACAATTATTTTTAAAGTAAACAGTTAGCCTGAAGTTTGCTGAATTGCTTGCATTTGCAAACAGTTTTCTCTCAATGTTGGCACCCCCTGAAATTCCAAGAGGAAATTAGCATATCTTATACATTGTTTCTTTTTGACCTGGGGACATACACACTCACCTACTCAGACATACACACTCACCTACTCAGACAGAGACACTCACTCACTCACACAGACAGACACACTCACTCACACAGAGAGACAGACTCACTCACTCACTCAGACAGACACTCATTCACACAGACAGACAGACAGACAGACACACTCACTCACAGACATACATACACACACACTCACAGAGACATACACACTCACCTATTCAGATATACACACTAACTCACTCACACACAGACACTCACTCACACAGACAGACACACTCACTCACTCACACAGACACATTTACTCACACAGACAGACATACACTCACTCACACAGACACACTCACTCACACAGACACACTCACTCACGCAGACAGACAAACTCACTCACACAGACATACAAACTCACTCACTCAAACAGACATACAAACTCACAGTCACTCACACAGACACTCACTCACTCAGACATGCACACTCACCCACACATACACACTCACTCACACGTACACACTCATTCACACACACATACACACATTCACTCACACAGACACACACACTCACTCATGCAAAAAGACATTCACATAGACAATCTCTCACTCACACAGACACACATACTCACTCACTCACTCACACACACTCACACAGCAGACCAACACTCACACAGCAGACACACACTCACTCACACAGCAGACAGACTCATTCACTCACACATATGTTCACTTACACAGACACACACACACTCAAACACTCACTCATACAGACACTCACAGAGACATACACACTCATTCACTCACTCACACAGACATAAACACTCCTTCACTTACTCACACAGACACTCACTCACACATTCACACACTCATTCACTCACACAGACACACTCACTCAAACACTCACTCACACAGACACACACACTCACACAGACACACTCACTCACAGACACAATGAGACACTCACACAGACACATTCACTCACTTACTCACACACTCATTCACTCTCTCAGACACTCACACAGACATACTTACTCACTCACACAGACATACTCACTCATTCACTCACTCACAGACATTCACTCAAACACTCACACAGACACACACACTCATTCACTCACTCACAGACACACTCACTCAAACACTCACTCACACAGACACATACTCACACAGACACACACACTCACACAGACGTACTCATTCACAGACACACTGGCACACTCACACACACAGACAGACACACACTCACTGCTTTGTACGGAACAAACGCGTAAGTCCATCATTGCCTCCCCCTTTCTCCCTCCTTCCTTCTCCGGAAACCTCTGAGCTATGCTCGGAGTTGTTCGGAAGCAGTCGTGACATCATGGCTGATGTCACTGCTGCTTGCTGAGTGGCTACAAAGCCAATCAGCATGCACATGTGATTCTATATCGGGTACAGTGCCATTGTTGGGGGTGTCACCCCCAGCACATTTTTTTTTTTGCAAAAAATCTTTGCATTTTTTCATGCAAACATTTTTTGCTAGGTGGGTTATGAGGCATTTTATAGGATGCATTCATAACCCACCTCACTTGCATATGCCTTTAATAAAAGTAACAATTTGTATTTCTTATGCAATGGTGAATGTATTTACCCTTTACAGTATGTGGAAGTTTATCCTGAAGGAATATTAAATTTAAAATATTTAGTAGTAAATTCAGTCATCAACAAATGGGTAAGGAATAGATCCAAACAGACAATGATATAGAGTGTAGGTCAGATAAGATACCAAGCAGAATTTTCTTTATTTAAGATAACAAAAACTATCAATAAGATGATGTTCTCCATTGACACGTTTGCCATACTACACAATTAATACCAATTTACCATTCCCCCTAACGAATTATTACAGTTTTTATATAAGCCACAACCAATTATTTACCTGCTTTTTTACACTATTTAATAAGCTAAGGGTGCATCTTTGTCTGATCTAGTCGAAAATATAGGAGAATACATGATTGGATAAAACTAATTGTATCCTGATATCTTGTTGTATTACAGATTATTCTCAGGGTCTACAGTAAATAGCACGAGGTTTGTACCATAAGGCTGAATACTGCAACCGGCCTACAAATGTTACAAAATATAAAAGCTGTGTTTAACATTGGGTCATTATCATTTTAATTAGTCTAAAGACCATATAGAAAAATGTGACCTCAGTGGTGGATTAAGACCATTTTATGTGAAGCCATGGTGTTGGGAACTCACCTTCATCCAGGACACATGACGTTCTGAGAACATTCTGAGAATTTCTGATACTGAGATAGACATCGTAGACAAAGTAGTGAAATGTAGAGAATATACAATACGTCATTGAATGATGGTCATTTTGCCACATCTCGTGACTTTAGATTATCAGTTTATGTTCAGTCTTTTTATTCTGCAAGGGCAACTGAAGACCCTACAGGCAAGGCATAGTCTCTTGTTTCCAAAAATCAATGTCAGAGCTTGTAGAGGACAGAACAAATCATACATCAGAGTGGAAACCAATAACAACACAATGCTATGGTTTGATGAATACAAATCCAAGTACACCTGAGCTGAGAAGAAGAATATTTGCAGCATTAGCAGCAGAGTCATAGTTTTGGCTGCATTAATATGACCTTTCAATTGATAAATACTAAGGCTGGATGATCGCTTCTGTATTCTCCAAATATGTGACCCCAGGGAGGAAATAGTCAAACCCAATGAAATGACTAAAAGAATCAATAGTACAGAACACCCCAAGTCTACTGCATATGCACAGAATCCAATCTTTTTTTCAATAATCAGTTTGTCCTGACTGTCATGCCGTGTGTTATTATTTACATCAATGAAAATATCTATTTTGATAATAATTACTATCAAGGAAGTCATCAGAACAAAAGATAAGACAATGGATCCCAAGAGCAGTCGTGGCAGTAGCTTGGAAAATCTCATCTTTAGAGATATGATCAGACGGTGCTGGAAAGAGACGATCTTGATGCAATAGAAGGTGCCGAGCCAAGAAGCAAAGCAGCAGTTAGAGAGCAAGGTGCCATTGTAAAAGGAATAGTAATAAAATACACTAACTGAATAGTAAAAGTCATGGAAGAAATTATATGCAATTTCACCTAATAATTCTAAACTCTGAATTATCATACTAGAAACACCTAGTGCAAACAGAATGAGATCGACTGGACTGTGACGGATTTAAATCCAGGCTTGTATACTCATGCCAACGATAAAGATATGAAGAGGAATTCCAAAAGCAAAGGCAACGCTGGAAATAGCCAAGGTCATAATATCTTCTGGCTCCATTTCGGTGGGAATTATATTTATCAAGTTTATGTATGCGATTGGTCTTAAGTATCGATTAATAACCTTGTCTTATTCATTTGCTGTTGGTGGAGGTTTTCATATTATGGAGAAGGTCTCAGTTGTTGAAGAATTGTTGTTAAAGACGTGGGATAGTGGATTCAGCCGTGGAACAAGAGTATAAGGTTAAGAAATGACCTAGATGCTGAAGAATGTTCTCAGATGTTGGATGATTATTATAGATGTGATTCTTCACTTTTGAATAATGCCTTTAAATGTGCCCAAAGGTTATATATGCTACAAACTAGTCAAGATGATGTGAACGTTCTTAGATTGTGATGAAGTGCATTGGATAATTGTGTTGGCAGTCAATCGTTAACTCTTCAATATCCATTGAAGTACAAGTCAGACAAGTCATATTTCTACAGTTCCAGTGAAAATTATGATTCTATTCAATGAGTTTTATTGCTCTATAAATGTATTATTTTCAGATTTACATACTCATTTGGTTAAAGTTAATCAATCCAAATGACACTGCAAATTTGCATTGCAAAAAATAAACATAGCGTGCATAGACCAGAATATTGTATTATTCATTATTTTAACTCTTTGGATATCATAGTTATCTGTTTCTCTGTTTAGTGTTTCATTGCCAGAATGTCTTGGTTGTTTGCACTAGCAGACATAGGGTTAAGGTGACACAGCAAAGGTCCATTAATTGCAGAAGTTATAAATATTTAATATTGCTTGCTACTGAAAAAAGAGTTGAAGTGTCATATAACTGAGCTTAGAATTGGGGTATTTTTATTATAAAATATATTTTCAGGACCTCCCTATCTCTAATTCTCCTTATCTAGGGTCAGTCCCACAGTGGGACCTGATAAGGAAAATGTATACCATTTAGTACAAATATATATAATGAAACATGCATAAACAAATCATAATCCCTTTGATTAGAATTATCAGCCTTATTGAATTGTGATTTGGCCAATTGAATAGGGCTATATTTAAGCACATAGCATACTTTTTTACAGAACTTTTTAGTTAGTGAAGACTAAAAACTTCTGTAAAAAAAAATGCTATGTGCTTAAATTGAGCCCTATTCAATTGGGCATTTTCTCCAATATCACACACTACTCCAAGGTTTAATCAATGGCCAAGGAATGTGTCAATGGACAAGATACCAAAACCAGTGCTCAATGATTCTTTTATAACTTGCGCCCCGGTTGGGAGATGTGCATACATGCAGTCTACACGTATTGTGGGAAGTTGAGATAAGGATGAGACTTGCTGGCAGCATGGCTACACCTGGTAATCCTTAAGTGCTGATATCAGCATCCTGAGCCCGGTGCCTTGGTTAATTAATGGACAATAGGAGAGGCTCAAGGGGGAGGGAGATTTCAGTTGGATATATGGATATATACATGTCATTTGTTTATTGTTTAATGTCTGACTGTTCAAATATATAAAAGAAAAAAAAAAACTTTATTGAACACTCAAACTCTGCCGAAATAAAAACATATATCTAAACCTACAAAAGACAAACAACATAAACAGATTTATTATGGAGAGCAGGATGAAGTAAATTTGGTCAGGGTTAGAATAGTAGAACCCTGTGATCTCGGTGGATGCCTCCTACCTGAAAGACTCTACCTATGTAGAAGACCCACTTTCTGCCTGATAACCCTACAGCTCAGATAGTGATAAAATACTCTCCCCAAAATCTTGGAACAATATAGTAGACCTATAGTAGAGAAAATAAGGAAAATAATCAAAGATTTACTACCATTACTAACCAAAAATGCACAATTAAAAGATATATTCCCCAAACCTCCCACCCTTGCATTTAAACATCCACCAAACCTAAAACAAACACTTGTCAATAGAAGGTTGGCCAATAAACATGAAACTAAACCTTGTAACAAAAGTGCCTGTAAGTTATTTCAACTCATGTGTAATGATGACAAAGGTACGCATGACAACAAGACCTACAACATCAAAGGTTTGTATACATGCACATCCTCCAATGTGGTTTTTATAATACAATGTACTTTATGTGACACAGGATGTTACATTGGAGAAACCAGCCAAAAAATGCATTTAAGGATGAATATAAACAGACATTCAATAAGAAAACACAATGAAGACAATTATTGTACACCAGTTGGACACCATTTTAGCCAGAATGATCACTCCATCCAAAACCTAAACATCCAAGAGAGAATTTGAAATAAAGATGACTTTTCATTCTTCAACACTAAACATACAGGACTTAATATGGACTTGGGTTTTTCTAAAATATTATTAAATTTTCTTGTAAATCTTTCTTATTTTAATATAACAAGCTTTGTGCTCTTACTGAGGTGTGTGTCCAACAGGAAAGATATCACTGTGGAGTACAGTGCTCTGTTTTTTCATGTTTTTGTTGATGTACAGTATATCATATGTTTATATATGTTTCATATACTATGTTAATTCCCCCTATATGTATTTACCTGATGATGTCAGATGTTGTCTCAACTCCCTCTGCATCTGCTCTTGTTATTCAAACAGAGGGTTCCATCTCATGTCAGAATTGCTTCAGACATGATAAAGAGAGGTCAGACCAATCAAAAGCTTATCATTTCAAATAAAAATTCAAAATTGCCACCTTAAAGAACCGGCGCTAACTTGTGGGGGTACTATAAGTGTCCTCCCAGAACCTAAAATTAACCCCATCACTCATGGGGGTCTATCTAGACCCTCAGGAGCCTCTAATTAACCCTATCAGCCCCATAAGGGTCTATAGAGACCCTTATGGGACAATATTTAACCCCTCTATTAACACTATAAGTGCAATAAGGGTCCTGTAGGACCCTCATGACACAAAGTCTAAACACTACACTATTAGCGCCCTCTACCCTATTAACCCCCATACACTGTTAAGCCCCTTTACACTATTAACCCTTCATCTCCACTATTAACCCCACTCTACACTATTAACCACCCCTCTACATGATTAACCCCCTCTTCTACACTATTAACACACTCTACCCCATTAACCCCCTTCTTCCCCATTAACCTTTACACTACTTTCCTAATCCCCTAATAAAAATCCCTAGCACCCCACTAATTACACCAAAAATCCAAAAACATTCCAGAAAACATAATTTACATAAAATAAAAAAGACTACATTACAATAAAATAAAAAACATACATTACATACAATAAATAGCCTATAATTACATCTAAAAGAACCACCCTTACTAAATTTAGAATAGGGTAAATAAGACCACTTACCTTGCCCAAATGCCCCTCCAGAGATGATGGTCTTCTGTGCTTCATCCCAGACAAGGGCCCTCCATAAATGTCCCGTGGTCCGGCACACCTAGGAAAAAAGAAACATTAAAATCAATATATAAATACAACATATAAAACAATATAATCTCAATAGAACTCTTACCATTCAAAAATGCCAATCCAGCGATGCCCCATCCTCCTCAAACTCTTCGCACGCAGGGTCCCAGCAAAAAAAAAAATAGACAGTCTAAAAAATTTAAAATAAACTACCGGAGCTTCACCCTTGAGAAGTTCCCTGTCACAAATGAGGGTTCCCTTGCATGCTCCACTAAAATTTAGAAATGGCGCCTTCTGATTGACTGAAAACGCTGTCAATGATATTTCAGCCAATCAGAAATATCATTGTTTCCCCTTCTCTTCCTGTTCCCCAACCTAGTATCACACTCTCTACCTTCTTCTATTTCAAAATGTCCTTCTCTCTCTACATTTCTCTCATCCCCTCTTCTGTGCTTTCCCCTCCTATTTTCCCTTTTAATTTTCTCAGTTCCGTCATATAAATGGTGATCAGACATTTCATAATGTATTTGGTAAGTTAAGTAAAAAAAACGTTGTCCCTTTGTGAGTCAAGACTTTTCATTTTAATGGGGGTGGAGATGGAGTGGGAAGAGTAAAGGTGTAGTGTAATTGGTACTGGAAAGTGTGAGTATAGGGGTGCAGTTAGTTAGGATGTGAGCTATCAGTACAGAAGGAAAAATGATCACCAGTTTAATCTTGGTTTTGTTTTAACATAAAATATTATTATTATTATTATTATTTGTATTATTATTATTATTATTATAATTATAATTATTCATTTTATTATTATCATTATTATTATTATTATTATATTTTATTTGTAACGGTCCAACATATTCCATTGACCTGTTCTTGAGCTTACAATCTAATGTACAACGTGCTTGTTTTAAATGCACCGACACATGGCTGAACCCTCGCAAGTGTACAATCTAAAAGGTTTGGGTGTGATAAGAGAGGAAGATAGATGCAAGATGGCAGTGAGGAAGCAATTGGTTCAGTCACGTGGAGGTGTCTGTGTGTTGCACTGTAGAGTGCGGGTGTGAGTGATATTATGCTGTGGAGTGGCCAGTTGTGCATATTAAGGCTGAAGGTGGTAAGCTTCTTTAAAAAGGTAGGTTTTTAGTGATTTTTTGAAGCAGGAAGATAGGCTAGTGGAGCGAGGCAAGGAGTTCCATAGAATAGGGCAACATGAGAAAATTACTGAAGGCAGGAGTGAGAGGAGATGAAAAGTGAGTAGGAAAAAAGAAGGTCATTAGCAGAAAGTAGAGGGCGAGTTAGGGGAGTACTTTGAACCGACAGCAGAGATATAAGGGGGTGCAGTGCTGTTGTGGGCTTTATATGTTAGGGTCATGATTCTGGATGCTATGGGAAGCCAGTGGTGTGACTGACAGAGAGGAGCTGCTGACACTGAGCGTTTAGTATGGGAGATGAGTCTAGCGGAGGCGTTCATTATGGATTGGAGACCGACGAGAGATGGGGAGGCCAGCAAGGAGCAGATTACAATAGACGAGGTATGATGAGACAATGTATTAGATTTTTAGCTGTTTCTTGTGTAAGATAATGATGTATTTTGGAGTTGATTTTTTTAAGTGCAAATCACAAGATTTTGTTATTGATTGGATGTGAGAAATAAAAGACAGGGAAGGGTCCAGTAGAACCCGAAGACAATGGGTCTGTGTGATGGGAGTGATGATGATGATATTGTCAACAGTGAGAGATATTTGAGGAGTGAAAGCTGTGGTAGAGAGTGAGAAGATAAGGAGCTCAATATTAATATATAGGTACATAAAACGCAGTTGTACCATCTGTTCCCATCATTATTACTAGATCACTTTATGCCATGTAATGTTTTAGCAAATAAGTGAAAGTGATCTCTTTATTATGATTTTTAACCTTTTAAAAATAGAGAGCAATATGAAGTAAGATGTTAGAGGTACAATCAGTCACAAAAATGGGCAATGAATGAACACATGATGCTTAGAGAGTCAGTCTGAGATGTGCAATCAAAAGGTCAAAGTATTCACCAGTTTCCAGTGGACAACAAATGTATATAAAGGATAATAAGAATAGGGTCAGTGCCTTACTTAAAATATTAAAATGAGCATACAACGGTCCATAACAACATGTCCCATTTTCACGTATGTCTTAACATTGATGAGATATGGGTTTGAAATTGTTGAAAGTAAGAATGGTAAGTAAGTATCTCTGGTCATGAGTATAGACCATTCCTTTAGGTGAATGGGGGAAAAGTGTTGGAAGTAACAGAATAGATAAACCATAGCTTCCCTTATCGCAACCTGTAAACTTGTCAGTGATATAGTGCGATGTCTGAGACAATGAGAGGCTGATGAAATATATTGATGCTAGCTTGGTTTTTTTCCTTTGCAATAGATGTCGGATGGTGTTTCAAAATCCTTTTTTGGTGCAAAAGTCAAAGTTGCATTTATCCAATACTCTTGCTTTAGTGAGAACAATAATTCCACTGTATTAGGCAGCGGTGTATCAAAGCTTTATTGGTTGCAGAGTTCATACAATAGTGTTCATTATCCTGGAACTGTTGTGAAGTCTGGTGGAGAAAGGGGGATTGGCGGTAGAGGCTTGATCATTTGTCGATTTCTTCACCCCACTGGTCCTGGTTTCAAAGTGGAAAGCAGCTCAAGTATGTTTCGAAGCAGCAAAGGGCTCCCAGAGTTTTGGCATGGGGTCACTGCTATGAAGTTTGGGCTACTCAGTGGTGGTTACGCTAGTAGATCAGAGGAGGCAGAGAAGGGTGGGAGGCTATTTATCTTATCTCCTTAATAAGTATCACAGTGTGATGATACTATTGCTCTACAATTTGAATGTCCATGTGTTGTTACATATATGGCTTCTCTGTTATGGTAAGAATAGCTGATTTGCTCGGCCCCAAGTACTGGATAGGAAATGGCTGTAATGCATCATGTTTCCTCATTATGTCTCAATCACTATTATCACAACTCTCTTCTTGGAGCAAGGGTGGGACTCCCCTGAATCCCCCACCAACAGCTGTCCTTCAGGGCTAATTTCCATCATGGACCTGACAAATCTCTATGAGGACAGTATAAACTAATATGGGACTCTCCATAGAGCTTTATTGAAGAAAGGTTACAATGTTTAATACCATAGGCAGTCAGCTTGTCACTGTTTTAGTCCAACTGTCATGATCCCCTGGACTCACAGACTCTTTTTGGGTGACCACTGACAATGGAGGGACATTAGCCAATGTGGTTACCAACCTCAATGGCCATGAGACTTGCTTTAAGAGACTGTGACACATTGTTACATTTATGTGTCATATAATGGTAATATTAGGCCTCAGGCCCAGGATATCTACCTTGGACTCCCAAGAGCCAATTTTGGTGAGTTATTTGGGCCTAACAGGCTCAGGGATGTTTTTGAATTTTAAAGCATTTTGTGTTGTGCTCAGAATATGCTCTAGGATATGACACCATTATACCAAGTCTCACATATTACAGACCTATCTAGTGTCATGACATAGCACTGCTGCATGTAATTGTTGTGACATGAGGAAATCAATCACTTTGTAGGACTGGATAGTATGTAGTAGTAATGATTGTGGGACATTCTTTCACAAGTTAGTGTGTAGCAGTAGTAATTATTGCACTCTTCACAATTCACTTTACAGCAACAATGTTATTAGTGGGGTAAGTAAAATGTCTTTAGAAACATGATTTTGTGATAAGAGGAAACAATAAATCCAGTTTCCATCTTTGTATTGAGCATGCCATGCTAGTATCCCTTCCATACTGATATCTCCTATAGCAAAATGTAATAATACATGAGAACCCTCTGAGGCCTTCTGGCTCCTAAGTCATTTGTTGACCCCTGCTGGTCCCCGCTCTTGCCTAAAGAAACAGGATAAGCAGAACCATGGCTAATTACCCCCTGTGGTGTTTAATCCTTGTGAGGGAGGGGAAAGATAGCTAGAGAATTAAGGGAGGTTGATAGTGAGTAACCAGAGGTATATTGGAAAGGTGGAGTGTATAAAGTGTGATGGATATGGAGTATGAAGAGGTCTTAGCTTTCTCCTATGTTTTTTTTTCTATCCTGTTTTCATCATTCACTTAATATTACTGATTATGTTGCATATTAATAATACGGTCATAATCCATTTAACATTTCTTTAATATTTGTACAACTAAATGTGTATATATATATCTTTGTTGTCTTGTCAATAGAGATGTCGCGAATAGTTCGCCGGCGGATTGTTCCCGGCGAACATAGCATGTTCGCGTTTGCGGAGAACAGCGAACATATGCCAGATTCGACCCGCCCCCAATACTTTATCATTGAGCAAACTTTGACCCTGCATGTCACAGTCAGCAGACACATTCCAGCCAATCAGCAGCATACACTCCCTTCCAGAGCCATCTACCTCATGGACAGCAGCCATTTTGGAATCATAACTAACTTGCAGTCTTACAGAGAGGAGGTAGAGTGTAGGTGATGCTGATTGAATAGGAAAATCAATAGCTAGGCAAGTTTATTCAGTGTCCAGTGCAGTGCTGAAGGACTCATCAGATCTTTGCTGTAAACATAGCACCCCAAAAAGCCCTTTTTAGGGCTATAACATCTTTTTTTTTTCTTTCTTTTTTTTTTCTGTGTAATCTAATTTCATTTGCCTGTCTCCCTGCTAGCCCCTGCTTGCAAGTGTGTGTGTCAGGCTCACAGCTTATACTGTGTGTGCACAACACATACATTATAATATTGTTTACTAGTTGTCTACTTTAAAAAAAAAAAAACTTTTATTTTCTTAAATCTAAGTGCATTTGCCTGACCGTCAATCAAAGTTCATTTGCTTGACCGCTACCCATAGTTTCTGTCTTGCTTACAAGTACTGTGCCAAGTTCAACCAATCCAATCTATTTGGGGTACCAACAGTCCATATTTAAAAAACCCAAACTTTTATTTTCTTAAATCTAAGTGCATTTGCCTGACCGTCAATCAAAGTTCATTTGCTTGACCGCTACCCATAGTGTGTGTCTTGCTTACAAGTACTGTGCCAAGTTCAACCAATCCAATCTATTTGGTGTACCAACAGTCCACATTTAAAAAACCCAAACTTTTATTTTCTTAAATCTAAGTGCATTTGCCTAACCGTCAATCAAAGTTAATTTGCTTGACCGCTACCCATAGTGTGTGTCTTGCTTACAAGTACTGTGCCAAGTTCAACCAATCCAATCTATTTGGGGTACCAACAGTCCACATTTAAAAAACCCAAACTTTTATTTTCTTAAATCTAAGTGCATTTGCCTGATCGTCAATCAAAGTTCATTTGCTTGACCGCTACCCATAGTGTGTGTCTTGCTTACAAGTACTGTGCCAAGTACAACCAATCCAATCTATTTGGGGTTCCAACAGTCCACAATTAAAAAACCCAAACTTTTATTTTCTTAAATCTAAGTGCATTTGTCTGACCGTCAATCAAAGTTCATTTGCTTGACCGCTACCCATAGTGTGTGTCCTGCTTACAAGTACTGTGCCAAGTTCAACCAATCCAGTCTACTTGGGTATACCAACAGTCCACATTTAAAAAACCCAAACTTTTATTTTCTTAAATCTAAGTGCATTTGCATAACCGTCAATCAAAGTTAATTTGCTTGAATGCTACCCATAGTGTGTGTCCTGCTTTCAAGTACTGTGACAGAGAGCATGTTGTGTGCATGCTTGAGCTCTAAACAAAAGGCTTTTTAGGGTCTTAGTCCCTCAAATACAAGTTTTATTTTAACACCTTTCTGATTATAAGCACTTTGTGCACTGTGTTGTTCATTTTTGGGAGTTTTTGTGGTATTTTTTCTTAGTTTAATTTAAGTTTTAGTTTTCTGGGAGTCAGGCTCAGCTCTCTATCCCAGGAGAGTGAACTGTCTCCTGGATACTTTGCCACACCCCTCCCTTAGCACTCCACCTTCACTCCTGGAGCTTTTTTTACTTTGACTTTTTTTTTTAAGTTTTTCAGGTTTTGTTAAAGTTTTGTTTGTTTGGTGTTGGGTTTTATGTTTTGGGGGGAGAGAAGACAAGTAACTTCTTTGTAGGCAGTGGGGGGGGGGAAAGTTTTGTCTAAAAGGCTTTTTTTAACATCTGACACAGAGACACAGAGGGGTTAACAAGCCTCTGTATTCTCTGTGTTGTTGCAATTAGCAACACCTTGCAACAGGCCATTAACCCTTCCACTGCCAAACATCATCTCTCTCTCTCCCTTAGTTTTGTCTTTTTGTTTCTTTTTCACATTTCTATATTAAAAAAAAAAGAAAACAATAAAAAATCATAAAACAAAAAATAAAAATAAAGAAAACAAATAAACTAAAAAAAAAAGGGTCTAAACATGAGGGATAAGACCATTAAGAAGCCTCAGGGGTCAAAAGGAGGAATAATTGCCCCTGAAAATCCTAGCTGCAGCACTGCACAGCAAAGGCCCCAGGCAGATAAGGCAGCCCCAGCTCCTGGTGGTTCTGCCAGCAGACCTACCCCTGTGGCTAATACCTGGTCACAGGCGGTTTCTGCTGGCCCCAGTAATACCACCGCTGGGGCTGAGGGGCAAATCACCAGGAAGCATGGGGTTAAATGTCAGATGTCTGGGGTCTACAGCATTGATATCTATCTGCGTGCTGCAGCTAATGTCATCAGCCCCTCTGTTATAGTAGCAGCCAGCAAAATGTATGGGAAAGCAGTTTTCTTTACCCGTACGCTGGCTGCTGCTCACATACTTATACAGAGAGGCATCACAGTGGGGGATTATATGTCCCAATAGAACCCCTGGAAGGGTTGGGCACAAAAGTAACACTCTCTAATGTGCCCCCCTTCCTACCAGACTCCCTCCTGCGCCCCCACCTGCTAAAAACACCATTTATTAAAACTCCCCTGGGGTGCAGAGAGAGAGCACTTCGTCACATGCTCTCTTTCAAGAGGCAGGTACAAATGTGCCTGCCTCAGGGTGCAGAACACATCGAGGGGTCTTTTGGGGTTCCATTTGAGGGGGTGCTGTACAGGATTTTGTACAGCACTACGGAGGTGCAGTCCTATCATTGCAAGGGGTTGGGGCATACACGTAGGAATTGTCCTAATGTAAAGCATCATGCCCAGCCCAAGCAAATGGCACCTCCGTCAGTACAGCACCCATCCCCGCTGAGCCCATAACAGTGGGGACCTCAAGGGTCATAGCCCCCCCACAGAGCTCAGGCAAGGAGGCTTTTCCTCAAGCCACCACCACGGTCTCCAAACCCCCTTCTTCCCCAAAAAAGCCATCTGTGTCTGTGGTCTCCAGCAAGACTGCAGACACGGGGAAAAAGGGGAAGAATGTCACCGGTCCTCCCAGTGTCACAGCTGCATCTCCCAAGTCCCAATCTCCCCCCACCATAATTACATCAGTTAGTGTGGGGGCACAGTGTAAGCAGAGGGATAATAAGCCCTCTGCAGGGGAGGCAGCTAGTGGCAGCTCCTCTTCCAGGAGTGACGTCCCCAGGAAGAGGAAGCATAAAACCAACAGGGAGGTTGCTGATAAGTGGAAAGTGCTCTATAGTGGATCACCTCCCTCTAAAAGCAAGAAGAGGAACAAAACATCTCCTCCTCATCTGGTGACATTGTCTGGCCCGGTTATTAAGCTCAGCCAGCCGGTGCCAGACCACACATCTCTCTCTCCAGACCCTATAGGGGTTAATGTGGAAAAGGGTCTGGAGGAAAAGCAGGGGCAAGAGGGTCTCCCAATTGAGGCAGGGGTAGACAAGTAAGATCAGGTTCTGCCTTTGGCCTTTGAGGGGGGTCCCAATAAAGCCCCTGCTGAATGAGTAGTCAGTGTCCCTGAGGTGCTGAGCTTCAAGGGCACCAGTCAGTCTCCTCCTCCAGTGTCACTCTCTAGTGACGTACCTCGGGCTTTGTTAGAGCCCCAGGCCGAGTCACTACTGGAGGGGGGGAATATAGGCATGACCCCCATTCAGGACCCCATGGATTTGTCTGTCAGGGGGGATGTGGCACAAGGGGAAGTGGAAATGGGGGAGGGTGATAAAACAGGTTTTCCTGTTAACATCATGGGAGAGCCTGTCTACCATCCTCAGCCGTCCACTGACCCTAACATCGGTGCCATCCAAGCTGAGCAAGCAGGGGTGGAACTGGCAGAGGAGGCATATAAAGCCTCCAAGGCTTCCATTAAGGAAGCCATGCCAGCCACTGCTGTCCAGCCAGCTACCCCTGAATGCATTCCTGAAGCTACAGGGGTGCAGCAGCAATCCAAGGGTCCATTATTTACCTTGAAGGGTGCTAAAGGGACTCCTTCTGTATCATCTAAGAGGGGGTCCCTGAGAATAAAGCTGAGGAAACTGACTCCAGCCGGGGAGGATGGAGTAAAAGCCCTCAGCCAAGAGGAGCCCAGGGGTGACCCACTAGAAGGAACATCAGATTCTGGGTGGGTTATCCCTGTCAAGGAAATAGATCTATTCCTTGAGAGCACCCTTCATGGACAAAAGAAAAGGAAGGTGCGGCTGGCCTCGGAGAGGTGGAAGAATATGTCGTTCATTCTCCACTCTCTCCAGCAATATCTAGTGGTCAGCACTAGGGCCAAGAATTCTGGGACTGCGGAGCATCTCCGTGTCCGGAAATTCTATAAATGTGCGTGTCCTATCAGCAGTCTCAAGGGTCACGCTAAATACCAATGGCTGTCAAGACAGTTTCCGCAGGTTCCAGGTACTCCTATTTATATCAGGGAGGGTACTCTGTGAGCTTCCTGCAGGAAACTCACACCACTCCAGAGGCTGAGGCCTCGTGGCAACTGGAGTGGAGAGGCAGGGTCTTCTTCAGCCACTTCACATCGGCGTCATGTGGAGTGGTGACCCTGTTCTCTGAGTCTTTTCAGCCAGAGCTGCTGCTTGTGAAAGCTGTTATCCCAGGCCGTCTAATCCACCTCCTGGTCCGAGAGCAGGGTAGCATCATTAACCTAGTTAATATATATGCCCCTGCTGGAGGGCCCGAGAGAGTGAGGTTCCTCACCAGACTGTCCCAGTTTTTGGAGACGTTTGATGCAGTCGAGTGTTTGGTACTCGGGGGTGATTTCAACTGCACCCTCGACGCTCTGGACCGGAATAGTCCAGAGCCGCACCCGCCTTCTGCTTCAGCCATGTGGGAGATCATCGCCCACTTCTCCCTGGAGGACATCTGGCGAGAGCAGAACCCAGGGGCATCAGACGGTTTCACCTACGTCAGGGTGAGAGCCGGTCTGGTGTCCCACTCCCAGATCGACAGACTATATATATCTAGTCACTACATGTCACGAGTCGGTTCTTGTGCCATTAGGCTGGCTCTGTTCACAGACCACAACTGTGTGTCTGTGACGGTGGCGCTAATGCCAACAGCGCCACGAGCCGCCTATTGGCACTTCTACAATGCTTTGTTGAAGGACCAGGGGCTCGTGACATTGATCCTGGAGTTTTGGACGGACTGGAGGGGTTGCAAGGGGGACTTTGCCACGTTAAAACTGTGGTGGGACATGGGCAAGGTTCATTTGCGACTTCTGTGTCAGGAATATACCAAGGGTGGGAGTGGGCAGCGCGAAGCTGAGTTGGAGTCACTCCGGGGGGAGGTACTCCATCTGGAGTAGAGGCTGTTCACTTGTAGGGACCAATCCCTGCAGAGCAAGTATGTAGAGAGGAAGGGTGTCCTCTGTGACCTGGAACGACACCAGGCCAAGGGGGCATACGTGCGCAGCCGCTTAGGTTTTCTCAAAGATCTAGACCGTGGCTAGCGCCTCTTCTACTCACTGGAGAAAAAGGGGGGTAACAGTAGGCACATCACCTGTCTTCTAGATGAAGACGGTCCCCCCCTTACAGATCCGGAGAGTATCCGGGATAGAGCCCGGAACTTTTATAAAGATCTTTACTCTCCGGATCCCATTTCTCCAGACGCCTGCAGGGTGCTATGGGAGGGGCTCCCCACAGTCAGTGCGGGTGTAAGAGAGCGGCTTGATATACCACTATCTTTTCAAGAGCTCTCTGAAGCCCTCCGTGCCATGTCCTGTGAGAAGTCTCCAGGACTGGACGGACTGACTGTAGAGTTTTTCCAATTTTTCTGGGAGACTCTGGGACCTGATTTCCATCTGGTCCTTGGGGAAGCCCTGGAGACCAGGTAGATGCCCCTGCCTTGTCGCAGGGCAGTACTTGCCCTGCTGCCCAAAAAGGGGGATCTCCGGCTTATTAAGAACTGGTGACCGGTCTCTCTGCTCAGCACGGACTACAAGATTGTAGCTAAAGCCATCTCGCTTAGACTTGGGTCTGTGCTGGCAGAATTGGTTCACCCTGACCAGTCCTATGCGATCCCGGGCCGGACTATCTTTGATAGTATCTTTCTGGTCCGGGATCTATTGCATTATTCTCGCAGGACTGGTCTGTCACTCGCCTTTCTCTCTTTAGATCAAGAAAAGGTGTTTGACAGGGTGGACCATAGTTACCTCATAGCCACTCTGCAAGCGTACGGCTTTGGCCCACAGTTTGTGGGCTTTATAAGAACGCTGTACGCCTCTGCAGAGTGTTTACTTAAAATCAATTGGTCCCTAACAGCACCTTTGGTATTTGGACGAGGGGTGCGTCAAGGATGTCCCTTGTCTGGACAGTTATATGCACTGGCCATCGAGCCTTTCCTCTGCCTACTGAGGAAAAGGCTCACAGGGCTGGTGCTAAAAGATCCAGACATGCAGATTGTTCTTTCAGCCTATGCTGACGATGTGCTCCTCATGGCCCAGGATCCAGTTTATCTTGAGCTGGCAAAACAGTGCCAGGAGGTATATTCAGCTGCCTCCTCCGCTCAGATCAACTGGTCCAAATGCACAGGCCTTTTAGAGGGTAATTTACAGGTAGACTCTTTGCCTCCCACGTTTCGTGACATCACGTGGGAGGCAGATGTCATTAAATATCTGGGGGTCTACCTGTCCGATGCGGACGCTTCCGTCCCAGACAACTGGAGGGAGTTAGAGGGCAGTATCCTCTCTCGTCTGTGACGATGGAGGGGTCTAGCAAAAATGCTTTCCCTTAGGGGGCGGACTCTAGTGGTGAATCAGCTGGTGGCTTCTCAGATCTGGCACCGGCTGATTTGTCTGAGTCCGACCCCCGAGTTTGTCACCAATATCCAGAGGAATTTTTGAGATTTCCTCTGGATGGGAAGGCATTGGGTCTCTGCAGGGGTGGCAAGTCTGCCTTTGGTGGAGGGTGGACAGGGAGTAGTTTGTGTGTGCTCCCAGTTGTCCACCTTCCGCCTTCAGTACCTGCAGAGATACCTATATGCAGATCCCGCACTGGCATCCAGCTTTTATCGCCAGTTGCGCAACCTGCCTGGGGTATGACCGGCAATTATTTCTGATCAGGCCCGAGGGGTTTGGGAGAGACCTCTCGGTGTTGCCGGCATACTACCAGGAAACCCTCAAGGCCTGGAGCATGGTCTCCGTGACCAGGCAGGGCGTGCCTTTGGGGGATGAAATATTTACGGAGCCCCTGCTATTTAATCCAGCAGTGGGGGCTCCAATGTTACAGTCCCCCAGTATCATCCGCCGCCTTAATCATGCACGGATGAGCCGAATCGGGGATCTCCTGGAATACGGGCGTTCTGATTGGGTGTCACCCCAGGAGCTTGCGCTTCGTTTGGGATATGTCTCAGGGCGCTTGCTCCAGGAGATTAGGGATGCCATCTCCCCCGACTCGCCCACCTTCCTTCGCGGGGCTTTGCAGGCCGTAGTGCCACATGCACCTTTCAACACCCCTGCTTTGGCTGTTTGCATTGGACACAAGCCCCGTGTTTCCCCTCAGGCTCCTCCTGTCCCCAACCTCTCGAAGTTGAGGGATATATCCTTGGCATGCTTTCGCGGCATGCCGAGTAAGAGCTTATATTCTCTCGTGCTCCATACAGTGCACTTCCTTGCCCTCCTGACCCGTCCCTATACCATCTGGAGGCGGGTCCTACCAGCTGACGAGGGCAAGAGGCCCCGGTGGAGGGAACATTATTCTGATTTAGTTCCACGACCCAAAGGGGACTTGAGTTGGAGAGAGCTCCATGGTGCACTGAGCACGGGAGAGTACTTCGCTAAATTCACGGGCTCTACCTACACTTATCCACTCTGTGGCAAGGGAGAGTCCGTGTATCATATTTATTTTAGTTGCGCCAGACTGCAGCCCCTCTTGTCACTCTTGAGGGGCCTCCTCCTGCAGTTCTGGCTGTATTTCTCCCCTCACATTTTTATTTTTGGGCGCCCAGTGTCCCGGGGCAATAAGGCCAGGGACCTCTTCGTCAACCTGCTCCTGGCATTAGCCAAATTGGCTATATATAAGTCCAGGAAGCAGTGTTTGATAGGGGGGGTTCCCTTGTCACCTGAGGCCATGTACCGGGTGCTGGTGCGCTCCCGTATCCGGGCAGAGTACCACCTTGCTTTGTCCACTGGGGGAATGGATGAGTTTGTCTCCCAGTGGGCTGTAGATGGTGTGCTCTGCTCGGTATCCCCCCATCCGGTTTCTTTTTCTCTCAACCTCCTAAAATGATTTTTATTTAGTTTACAGAACATGTTTCTCATAATTTTAAAATACAATGTGCTAAGTTCAACCAATCCAATCTATTTGGGGTACCAACAGTCCACATGTAAAAAACCCAAACTGTTATTTTCCTAAATCTAAGTGCATTTGCCCGATCGTCAATCAAAGTTCATTTGCTTGACCGCTACCCATAGTGTGTGTCTTGCTTACAAGTACTGTGCTAAGTTCAACCAATCCAATCTATTTGGGGTACCAACAGTCCACATTTAAAAAACCCAAACTGTTATTTTCTTAAATCTAAGTGCATTTGCCTGACCGTCAATCAAAGTTCATTTGCTTGACCGCTACCCATAGTGTGTGTCCTGCTTACAAGTACTGTGCCAAGTTCAACCAATCCAATCTATTTGGGGTACCAACAGTCCACATTTTAAAAAAAATGACAGGCTGAGGCAGGACACCCCGCAGAGGCCGTTGTGATCGTGGTGCTGTGATTCCCTTTGGCCCTACAATAATGCCCAGTGTTCAGAGGCCAGTTACCCTGAACTTGAAAAGTTCAGAGGACGTAGTTGACTGGCTAACACAGGACACCCAATCTTCTACAGCTTCCGCTTGGAACATTGACGCACCATCCTCCTCCAGCTTAGCTTCGGGCACCTCTCAAGTTACCACTCACCCGCCTGCCGCCACCACCAACACTAGTACCACAGCCAATTTAATTGATCAGTCAGAAGAGTTATTTACACATCAATTTGAAGAAATGAGTGATGCGCAACCATTATTGCCAGATAATGTAGATAACAGGGATCTGTCTCAGTCAGGCAGCATTACACACATGTACGTACGATGTGATGATGATGATGATGATGTACCCGCTGCTGCTTCCTTTGTTCAGTTTTCATATACAAGTGAGGCGGGTGATGATGATGATGACGATGCGTCCGTGGATGTCACGTTGGTGCCCGCTAAAAGAGAAGAAGAACAAGGGGAAAGTTCAGATGGGGAGACAGAGAGGAGGAGGAGACGAGTTGGAAGTAGAGGGAGGTCATCGCAATGAGCTAGTGGCACAGTCAGACAGCATGCATCAGCAGCCGGGGTCAGCCAGACAGCACGCCAATCAACGCATGCTGTTGCCACCACCAGAATGCCGTCACCACCGAGCTCAGCAGTGTGGCATTTTTTGTGTGTGTCTGCCTCTGACAACAGCGATGCCATTTGCAACCTGTGCCAAAAGAAACTGAGTCGTAGGAATTCCAACACTCACCTAGGTACAACTGCTTTGCGAAGGCACATGATGTCACATCACAAACGCCAATGGGATCAACACATGAGTACAAGCAGCACACAAACTCAAAGCCGCCATCCTCCTCCTGGTCCAGCATCTTCATCCACATCAACCACTGCTGTCCTCCTTGCCCCCTCTCAACTCTCCACCACTCCGTCTTTCGCCTCTTGCTGTTCCTGCTCATCTCCCCACAGTCAGGTGTCTGTCAAGGGCATGTTTGAGCGTAAGAAGCCAATGCCACAAAGTCACCCCCTTGCCCGGCGTCTGACAGCTGGCTTGTCTGAACTCTTGGCCCGCCAGCTTTTACCATACAAGCTGGTGGAGTCTGAGGCGTTCAAAAAGTTTTTAGCGATTGGGATACCGCAGTGGAAGGTACCCGGCCGAAATTTCTTTGCCCAAAAGGCAATCCCCAACCTGTACTCAATTGTGCAAAAGGAAGTAATGGCATCTCTGGCACACAGTGTTGGGGCAAGGGTCCATCTGACCACTGATACCTGGTCTGCAAAGTATGGTCAGGGCAGGTATATCACCTACACTGCGCATTGGACAAACCTGCTGACGCCTGCCAAGCATGGAATGCGTGGCTCTGCAGAGGAGTTGGTGACACCGCAACGACTTGCAGGCAGGCCGGCTGCCACCTCCTCTACTCCTCCTACTACATCCTCTTCCATAACCTCCTCAGCTGAGTCCTCTTCTGCTGCTGCGTCTTGCTCCACATCAACGGCACCCCCCCAGCTCCCCAGATACTATTCCACATCCCGGATACGGCAGTGTCATGCCGTCTTGGGGTTGACTTGCCTCAAAGCAGAGAGTCACACCGGGCCAGCACTCCTGTCCGTGCTGAACGCACAGCTGGATCAATGGCTGACTCCGCACCAACTAGAGATTGGCAAAAAGGTTTGTGACAACAGAACAAATTTGTTGGCGGCATTGAATTTGGGCAAGTTGACGCATGTGCTGTGCATGGCACATGTGTGTAATCTGATCGTACAACGCTTTGTCCATAAGTATCCAGGCTTACAGGATGTCCTGAAGCAGGCCAGAAAGGTGTGTGGCCATTTCAGGCGTTCCTACACGGACATGGCGCACTTTTCAGATATCCAGCGGCGAAACAACATGCCAGTGAGGCGCTTGATTTGTGACAGCCCCACACGTTGGAATTCAACACTCCTAATGTTCGACCGCCTGCTCCACCAAGAAAAAGCCATTAACTATTATTTGTATGACCGGGGTGCTAGGACAGCCTCTGCGGAGCTGGGGATTTTTTTGCCACGTTACTGGACGCTCATGCGCAATGCCTGTAGGCTCATGCGTCCTTTTGAGGAGGTGACAAACCTTGTCAGTCGCACCGAAGGCACCATCAGCGACATCATACCATTTGTTTTATTCCTGGAGCGTGCCCTGCGAAGAGTGCTGGATCAGGCTGTAGATGAGCGTGACGAGGAAGAGGAAGAGTTGTGGTCACCATCACCACCAGAAACAGCCTTATCAGCATCGCTTGTTGGACCTACGGCAACGCTGGAAGAGGATTATGAGGAAGAGGAGTCAGAGGAGGAATGTGGCTTTGAGGGGAAGGAGGAAGACCAATCACAACAGGCATCCCAGGGTGCTCGTTTTCACCTATCTGGTACCCATGGTGTTGTACATGGCTGGGGGGAAGAACATATCTTCAGCGAGATCACTGAGGACGAGGAACGGGACATGACTAGCTCAGTATCCATCCTTGTGCAAATGGGGTCTTTCATGCTGTCGTGCCTGTCGCAGGACCCTCGTATAAATAGGCTGAAGGGGAACGACCTGTACTGGGTGTGCACGCTACTAGACCCCCGGTATAAGCAGAAAGTGCCTGATTTGTTACCAAATTACCGCAATTCAGAAAGGATGCAGCAGGTCCAAAACAAATTAACAAGTATGCTTTACACAGAATATAAGGGTGATGTCACAGCACAAGGGCAATATAACAGGGGAAGAGGTGAAAGTAATCCACCTCCCACGACCACGCCGGCAAGGACAGGACGTTTAAAAGACGTGTTGTTGATGGAGGACATGCGGACCTTTTTCAGTCCTACGCATCGCATCAGCCCTTTCGGGATCCACCCTCAGAGAACGACTTGACCGACAGGTAGCAGACTACCTCGCCTTAACTGCAGATATCGACACTCTGAGGAGCGATGAACCCCTTGACTACTGGGTATGCAGGCTAGACCTGTGGCCTTAGCTATCCCAATTTGCAATTGAACTTCTGGCCTGCCCCGCTTCAAGTGTCCTGTCAGAAAGGACCTTCAGTGCAGCAGGAGGTTTTGTCACCGAGAAGAGAAGTCGCCTAGGGCAAAAAAGTCTAGATTGCCTCACCTTTATAAAGATGATTGAGGGATGGATCCCGAAGGGACTGACACTGGGCGATACATTCGACTGAAAAAGGCCTGATGAGATGAGCTGCCTTCGGCTATAAATGGTCCACACGCTGCTGTATGTTATCTGTGAATGCCGGATGACTTGCGTGAAATGTGATACAATTTAGATTATTTGCTTCGACTTGTAAATATAAATCAATAATCCATTGTTGTGTGAGTTTCCCCCCCACATAAAATAGGATTAAAATGATCCCGAATAGCAGTTTGTGCCACTTTATATTCCAGCATAGAAACACAAACTTTACTATTGGGATAACTTTGCAATTGTAATTTTGGTTGCCATCCTGGCTCACCATTTTGAAAGAAAATGGGATATGTCATTGGATCCAATTTACAACTTAATATATTTTATGTTTATAAAAGTTTGTTCTTTATTGCATTGATATATTCTAATATCCCATTGAAATGGTGGTTCACCATAATTTTTTAAAGACCATGGCAACCTCATTTACAGTTGGTAAATTATAACGTCATTGATCAGTATTGTGATCTCTTTTCAGAACCATATTTACTCTTGGCATTGGAAATTCATTTATTTGAGCAACCTCTGCTAATTTTTTGTATGCTTATATATATATATATATATATATATATATATATATATATATATATATAAGTTGTTGGCCATAATGTTATCCACCTGTCCAAAAAAAATGAGTAAACATTGTTTATTTTCAGGAAGCATCATTCTTGCAAATGAAACTGCACTGTTATAAGACCTGATGTTTGATTTTTTAATTGCTATCATGTAGAAATGTTTTTTCACTCATTATATTTTTTAAATATTCTGAAAATATGTGTCTTTCTGGAAGTCTTACCTTTCCTTTCTGACAGCAACTAATAAACTCTCCATAAGTTGGTCTTTTTTCGAGAAAATGATAGGTCCATAAAACTGACAAACAACATTGAGTAATCCACAATAATGACTGTCTGCTGGTGGTGCTGTAAATAAGGGACTATCCTGAGCTTCCTGAACACAGATATCACTGCTACTTTGTATAACAATATTGGTGTCATGTATATGCACATCGGTGTAATTATGCAATATTTGGTCATTAGGCAATGTTTCACAGAAATTATGTTTTTTACGTTTTCTTTTCTATGTAGCTCCATAACACTCAGTTTGTCCTTTTTCAGTCATTTTTCTTTTATTGGCAAGTCTCTGTCGATCTTCTTCTCTTAATCTTTGCAAAGTCTCAGGCGACTGTGCATCTCTCCATCTTTGCTTCTGTTCCCTTGCCATTCTTATTTTCCATTCTTTATTTTCTTCTATGTTGTCCACCATTGTAATCTGTAATTGTAAATACAGGTGTTTTAGTTTCAATTGTAATGTTTTCTGATATAGCAAACAATAGCAATCATAACATTACTAAGATTTTTCTTTTACTTATCTGAAGTATTAATGGATTAAGTTCTTTTACACTTTGTGATGGTCTTGTCCTTTTATTTCTTCCAATCTGTAAGATATAATGTGTTTTTTATTGTACATGTTGTTTTAAATTGTCATCAATGCAAAACCTAAAGAGCATTGATGAAACAGTAAAATTATCTGAAATGCATTAGTAATTTTTTGATTAAATTAATTATTTAATCAATGTCTGATTTTTAATTGGCATACATGAAAACACAAAGAGCTAAGCATAATCAATAACATTTCATATCCAAACAGAAAGAGCTATGAGCAAACTATAGATTGCCCTGAAAAGGATTTGTAATAGTTTGATTCATTTAATTAATTAATCAATCAATGTATGATGTTTAATTGGCATACATTCAAATGTAAACAGCTAAGCACCTTTGTATTCATAAAAAGGTCAGTCTAAATTGTTGTTTTTTTATTATTAATTAAGAATTAATTAATTAATATACGTTAATGAATTAATCAGTAACTGTCATCAATGCAAAACAAAAATACTTGATCCTGTTTTCCTAAAGAAAGGCATCATGAAATAATATACCTGTAAAGTTGATGTAATTGCAGATGAAATGCTGCAGAGCTCACAGTCTGTGTTCATGCAGGTCCAGTGTTCACAGAGATGAGCAAACTGTAAAATGATATGAAAAGCATGTTTCAATGTTTGGATTTGATTAATTAATTAAAGAATCATGTTTAATTGGTATACTTGCAAAACGTAAAGGCCAAAGCACTGATGTATTCATAAATAAAGGCAGTATAAAATATGAAATGTAGTAGGTGTCAGAGCATAATAAACTGATGTAAAGGTTTAACTGCTTTGAGGGTCCTATCCCTGTCAGCCAATGAGCAGTTATATAGATATATAATTGCAGTGTAAAATCTACATTTTTTTAGTGCATATATATATATATATATATTTTTTTTTTTTTTTTTAGAAATATTACTAATTAATAATAAATAAGATAATGTATGTTAATAATTAATAAATAAATGAATAAATGTATTAGAAAGAGCAATGTTTATCTTTCTTTCATTGAGATTATTTGTTAATTAATGTGCCACAGTCCTCCCCCAATTGAGATCTCAGAGCATAATAAACTGATTTAAAATATTTGTGTAATGTATATGTTTACTTTTCAGAGCATGGGGAATATTACAACACTATCAATACATAGTGTTACCCGAATATAAATATTTTGGCCGGGTTTAATACATTCCCTTTGGAGTAATAGGTGTCTTTAATTAAAATTCTATATAAAACATGGTTTCAATATAAATATTCAATTTATTCAATGTTTGTAAAAAATAAAAAATGTAATAAAATATGTTTAATAGCGAAAAATAAGAATAAAATTGGCAAATTATACAGTAACTCTTATATTATAAAAAAAAAAAAAAATAGATAGGAAAAATCCTGTGGCTGTTTCAAAAAGACCTGTGTACAAAACATACATACATATATTGTATATTCATTGTATATACACACAGTTCTAAAAATCACAATAGTATTATATAGAGTGCTCATCAGAATATATAGTTATCTAAACATACATATATATATGGAGATACAAGTAAATGGGTAGGTTTATAAAAATATAGAAAATAAATATAACTCTGGAAGGGGAAATATAGAGAAAACAACATATATACACTTACATATATATATATATACACACACATATATATATATTTTTTTTTTGCTGTATTTGTGAATCTATAATCAGTATTGACTCTGACTCGACAAAGAGAGGAACGCTCTTGAAAGCTTGTCATGAAACCTATGAATATGTTTGTCCAATAAAAAAGGTATCACTATATACTGCAATACTCTGATTATTCATCTGAATTACTGGACATTCACGGCTACCTCACTCTTCATATATAAATATATATATATAAACATATACATACACACACCCACACACATTTAGTAAAGGTAGACTGCCCTCATATCATATTTAAACTTAAGATGATAATTGGCATATGTGCTGGTAGTTATACATACAAATAATTTGCATCTATATAATATAATACAAAGTATGCCCCATTCACAGTGTTTCTGTACATACAAACATGCATAAATGTATCCATTCATAAGGTTACCCATAAGGTTACCCATGAGATGATGTATAGCTTATGCTTATGCGCTGGTAGATATGCATACACATAATATGCATCCATTGATATAGAGTGTGCACTATTCATAATGTATCTGTACTAGTGATGTCGCGAACATCAAATTTTCGGTTCACGAAACACGGACGCGAATTCCATCAAATGTTCGCGAACGGACGAACATCAGCGAACCGCCATGGACTTCAACGGGCAGGGGAATTTCAAAACCCACAGGGACTCTCTGGTGACAATAGTGATGGGAAAGTTGTTTCAACGGGACTAACACCTGGACTGTGGCATGCCGGAGGGGGATCCATGGCAAAACTCCCACGGAAAATTACATAGTTGATGCAAAGTCTGGTGTTAAGCCATAAAGGGCATAAATTACCTAACATTCCTAAATTGTTTGGAATAACGTGCTTTAAAACATCAGGTATGATGTTGTATCGATCAGGTAGTGTAAGGGTTACACCCACTTCACAGTGACGGACCAAACTCCCCGTTTAATGCACCGCAAACAACCACAAACAGTCCATTTGCAAAACCGCAAACTCCTCATTTGCACAAGGTTGGATACCAAGCTAGCCATGTCCTGTTCCTTATCCTCACTGATGTCATTGAAGGTCTCTTTCTCCACCCAGCCACCAAGGGTCCTCGAAAGGTGACAACAAGCCCCCTGGGACGTCTGCTGTGTTTGGTCTTCCACCTCCTCAAAGCCACCTCCCACCTCTGACTCCTCTTCTTCAGACTCCCAGAGTCTGGGGGCTTCCACTGCCAAGCATGGAATATTATACACAGGTCAGAGTCTGGGGGCTTCCACTGGCCAGCATGGAATATTATACACAGGTCAGAGTCTGGGGGCTTCCACTGGCCAGCATGGAATATTATACACAGGTCAGAGTCTGGGGGCTTCCACTGCACAGCATGGAATATTATACACAGGTCTGCACATGGAAGATTATACGCGTTGCCTCTGTCTGTATGTATCATCTATAGTCACATGTCACACACACATTTATGTGTGTTGGCAAAAACAAAAAAAAAGGTTCATTAAACAATTAAAATATCAATTATGTATAGTGATATGTCACACGCACACAAAAAAATTACATTGAACTCTGGAAATGTGCTTCATGTATGTGACATATGTGTGTAGCCCCCCCCCAAAAATAATGTTAATTGAAAATAATTACAGAACTATATTTAAATGACATTAATTTAGTGCAATTCAATAGATCACCTAAAGCTGAATCTTTCTACTTCTTTTAATATTGAAACAGACTCTGCATCAACAGCGTCACTCAACAATTTGCACAGTGCATTGTGAAGCACAATCCCTTTTAAAGAACACCAACAAAGAAGAACAGGTAAGATAGAACAATACATTACATTCTGAAAAGGCCATGCTTTGCTAAATCAAAAATAAGAAATATACAATTAACTATTGCACTTTCTTTTTCAAACAGACACTACAAGAAGACCGGCGGATTAAGATTGGCAGGAGGGGACCCCCTGTCATTCGACACTTCGATCAAGGTAAAGTATTAAGTATAAAAAAAGAAACGAACCATGAGCCTCATTCAATTGCGATTTGGCCAATTGAATAGGGCTCTATATAAGCACATAACATATTTTTTAGACATAACTTTTTAGTTAATGAACTTCTATCCACAATCAAGGTCTTTTAATAACTAAAAACTTCGGTCAAAAAATATGTTATGTGCTTATATAGAGCCCTCTTCAATTGGCAAAATTGCAATTGAATGAGGACCTATATATCTTTAATGGTCGAGGGCCTCATTTAAATGTGATTTGCCAATTTCAATAGGGCTCTATATAAGCACAGAGCATATTTTTTTAATGAACTTTTTAGTTAGTGAAGACCTTGCTTTTGGATACAAGTTCACTAACTAAAAACTTCTGTAAAAAAAGATGCTCTGTGGTCATATTGAGCTCTATTCCATTGCCCAAAACGCAATTGAATGAGGCCCCGACAATATAACAAATGCAGCAACCAAAGGCCCTCATTCAATTGCTATTTTGGCCAATTGAATATGGCTCGAAATAAGCACATTTAGAGCCCTATTAAATTGGCCAAAATGCAATTGAATGAGGGCCAAAGTATCCAACATATGGTACACACAAAGTGGTACACACAAAACAGGTTTGTAACAAACTCACACAAACACATAGCAAACTAAATTAAATTTCTTATTCAATGTTTAACAACCTATAAGCATTACAAAGAAGCCTAAATAAGAATAACAAAAGTGATGAGCACCAATAGGATTGTACAAAAACTCACACAAACACTGTGGAAACTACATTAACATTCTTCTTTAATGTTTAACAACCTATAACCAGTACAATGAAGACTAAATAACTTTAGCACAAGTGGTGCGCACAAAACAGGATTGTAACAAAGTCACGCAAACACATAGCAAACTACATTAATTTTCTTATTTCATGTTTAAAAAACTATAACCATCCCAAGAAAGGCTAAATAAGTATACCACAAGTGGTGCGCACAAAACAGGATTGTACAAAAACTCCCACATAGCAAACTAAATTCATATTCTTAGTTAATGTTTAACAACCTATAAGCCTTACAAAGAAGCCTAAATAAGTATACCAGAAGTGGTACGCACAACACAGGATTGTACTAAAACTCACACAAACACATAGGAAACTAAATTAATATTCTTCTTTAATGTATCACAACCTACAAGCCTTACTAAGAAGCTTAAATAAGGATAACAAAAGTCGGGCAAACAAATCAGGATTGTAGATAAAGTTAGACAAACACATAGAAAAAAATAACCATAACAGATACAATACACCAAAATTAAGACATTTTTGCTTTATTTAAAAGACATTTCACTCAAACAACATTTTCAATTTTATGTTACAACAGATACTGCGTGAAGACAATCGGACGAGGACTTTCAGCACAGGACCAGACCATCGGACGAGGACTTTCAACACAGGACCAGACCATCGGACGAGGATTTTACACAGAGGACCACAACATCGGATGAGGGCTATCGCCAGAGGACCACAACATCGGACGAGGGCTATCGCCACAGGACCACAACATCGGACCAGAACTTTCAACAGAGGACCAGACCATAGGACCAGGATTTTACACAGAGGACCACACCATCGGACGAGGACTTCCAACAGAGGACCAGACCATTGGACAAAGATTTTCAACCGAGGAACAACAAACATTCGGATTGAAATCACACTTCAACCAAGGTACAGTATAATAAGTACAAAAGGAGAAAACTAAAGAAACATGTTTCATCTGCATCCGTGTCAACAGGAAAAAAAAAAAAAATAATGACTATGGCCTCATTCTATTTAAATTGGCAATATGCAATACATGGCTCAATAACCACATCAAAGTTTTTTTTGCAAAGAAGTTTTTAATTGGTAAACATCTATCCACAAACAAGGTTTTCAATAACTACAAAATTATTTTAAAAAAAGATGTTAACTGCTTATTTACATCAGTATTCAATTGGCCAAATTGTTATTTAATGAGGCCAGGAATTATAACTTTTAACAAAATATAACTGATACATTAATGATTTACCTTTTATTTCTCAATTGTGCACAATAATCTTTAACAGTAATTACAAATTTCAATATACCCAATTACATTTTTTTTTTTTGCCTTTACAGATTAATATGGCTGATTACGAGAGCAAACAAGAGAAGAAAAGACGTCAAACTAGAGAAAGACAAGAGAGATGGGCCGCCCAGCAGACACCAGAGGAGAAAGAAATTCGACGAGAAAAAGAACGCAAAAGACTTGCAAGCAAAAGACTATCAGCTGCAAAAATGAAAGATACGCCAAAAATAACTACAAAGCAAATACAGCATTTACAACCTGTTCCTCAAACATCAGATGACATTTTACAAGATACAATTAAAGACAGACCAAAAAAAGCAACTACAAAAAAAAGCATTTACAACCTGTTCATGAAACCTTACAGGACATTTCAACAAAACCAGGACAACATATACCAAGAAAAGCCACACAAAAACTAAGCATTTAGAACCTGTTGTTCAAACATTCCATGACTTTTCACCTGATGAATATGAAAGTCAAACTCCTATATGCTTTGCAAATTGTCCTTTACTCAAGTCTTTAGCAGTAGAGGTTCATAGTTGTGGGGACATGACTACTCAATGTCAGTTTTGTGAGGCTTATTATTTTAAACAGGAGAGACCCAGAGATGGCCAATTTATTAGTTGCTGTCAAAAAGGCAAGTTCAAACTTCCAGAAAGGAAAGAATTTCCAATCTATTTACAAAATATTATGACTGAACCAACTTTTCCAAACTACAAAAATGTTAAGACAAACATCAGATCCTACAATAGTGCCATATCCTTTGCATCTATGGGGGCAACATTAGCTGCTAATGTACCAGGACATGGTCCTTACTGTTTTAAAGTCCATGCACGTATGCAGATGGAAGAAAATAAAAAATGCTTACCCAGTGTTTTCATAGAGCTAAATAACATTATGGACAACAAACCTTACAGTAAAGCTTACAAAATTGGCAGAAGTAGAAAATGAACAACTACTTCATTCACAAAGACATCAATTACCCATGCCTAAGGTTAATATGGTGCTTAAAAGAGACAGACATACTGATAAACGTCGTTATAACTTGCCAACATCAAATGAGGTTGCAATGGTGTTACAAAATGATGAAGGAGAACCACCATTTCAAAGAGACATTAGAATATATCCCAGAAATGAGGAGCAACCATTTATTAATATAAATATCTTAAGTCCAAATTTAGATCCAATGACATATCCCATCTTTTTCCCACATGGAGAAGCAGGTTGGCAACCAAAATTAGCCCTTCCCAGTTACCCAAATGCTAAAGCCAGAATCCGAAATAATGTTTCTATGCTTGAATTTAATGTAGCTCAAATTGCCATTCGACATGGATTTAATCCGATTTTATGTGGTGGAAAACTAACACAACAATGGATTATTGATTCATATTTGCAAGTTGAGGCAAATAATTTAAACTTTATAAAATATCAACAAGATAAACTACGTGTAGAACAATATTCTGGACTCATGGACTATGTTGCTGAGGTGGCTACAAGCAGAGACATGACAGCTGGCAAAGCCATCATTTTACCATCTTCCTTTCAAGGATCTCCTTGAAATATGAGAGAAAGATACAATGATGCTATGGCTATTGTCACCAAATTTGGAAAACCAGATTTATTTCTGACATTTACATGTAATCCACAACGGCCAGAAATTACACAAAATCTACTTCTTGGACAAACTGCTTCTGATCGACCAGATTTAGTAGCCAGAGTTTTTAAGATCAAATTAAATGAATTAATACGTGACTTCACTATAAATCAGTTATTTGGCAAATGTCTTGCTTATGTATATACCATTGAATTTCAAAAAAGAGGCCTTCCACATGCACATCTTCTCATAATACTTCAAGAGAAAGATAAATTAGATACTTCGGACAAAGTGGATGCAGTCATAGTTGCTGAACTACCAGATCCAGAACTATATGGTAGACTATATGAGATTGTTACTTATCGCATGATTCATGGACCCTGTGGAGACCTTAATCCACAATCACCATGTATGGAAAATAATAAATGTTCCAAAGAATTTCCAAAAGATTATAGAGACAAAACATATGCAAATTGTGATGGATATCCACTTTATAAAAGAAGAGAAGGAGATAGTGCCATTATTCGTGGAAAAAAAGTGGACAATAGATATGTAGTACCCTACAATCCACATTTACTCATGAAGTAAAATGCCCACATCAACGTAGAAGCCTGCACTTCCATCAAATCCATTAAATATGTCTATAAATATATTTACAAAGGTAATGATGCAGCTACTGTAGTCGTCAAAAGTGCAGACAACCCTGAATGTAGTGAGTTAGTACATGATGAACTTGCATCTCATGTAGATGCTCGCTATGTCAGTGCGCCAGAAGCTATGTGGCGGCTTTTAAAAGTTGAAATGCATGATAGATCACATGCAGTATATAGATTAGCAGTACATTTGCCACAACGACATTTAGTCTATTTCCATGCTGGAAATGAAATAAATGCATTGGCCCAAAGTGAAGATCGTCACACTACACTAACTGCATGGTTTGCATTAAATTCCACTGATGCTCAAGCAACACAATACTTATATATCGAAATTCCATATCACTATGTTTTTGTGAATGGATTATGGAGACCAAGAAAAACCAAGAATTTACACAGTCAGTCCAAGAGATGTTGAACGTTTTTGCTTACGGATATTAATTTTAAATGTTCCAGGAGCACAAAGTTTTGAACAATTAAGAACTGTTAATGACATTGTATATGAATCCTTCCATTTAGCTGCAAGACATAGAAACTTACTCGCTGATGATACAGAGTGGGAAAGATGTTTAGAAGAAGCAGCACAATGTCAAATACCACGACAGATGAGAGAACAATTTGCTTTTATTTGTATCTTCTCAAATGCTCCAAATGCATTAGATTTGTGGGAGACTTTTAAAAGTAATATGGCTGAAGACTTTATGCGACAATACAATGAACCCATTGCACACTTAAAAGCGTTAATGGAAATCCAAGAAGTATTTTTAACTCATGGATTAAGTTGTGGAAGTTTTAATTTGCCTGATTCAGGTCTTATAGATGACATAAACTTTGAAGACTATGACATTCAACTACAAGCAGAAAGAACAGAAGAAAGACTTGCAACTTTAAATACACTACAATTGGAAGCATTTCATGCCATTAAAAATGCAATAGATGATGACATGGTGACAGAGCGTTATTTCTATCTTGATGGACCTGGCTGATCAGGAAAAACCTATTTGTACAATTTATTAATGAGTTCAGTACGAGCACAAGGTCAAATAGCAATGTCGTTTGCCACTACTGGAATTGCTGCACTTTTATTAGAAGGTGGAAGAACTGTTCATAGTGGATTTAAACTGCCAGTGCCTATTTTAGAAAATTCTGTGTCAGATATTCGCATGACATCCTTACAAGCAAAGAAATTGAAGAAATGTAAATTAATTATAATAGATGAGGCCACAATGATGTCATGCTATGCCCTCCAATGTATTGACCGTTTGCTTCGTGAAGTCATGGATAATATTTTTCCATTGGGTGGAAAGGTAATGTTGTTGGGTGGCGATTTTAGACAAACATTACCTGTCGTTGTACATGGAAATCGCACTGACATTATCGAAACCTGTATCAAGTCAAGCACATTATGGAAACATTTTACCCATCTTCAACTGCAACAAAATATGAGATCAGAAGGCCAAACTGATTTCAATGATTGGTTTATTAAAATTGGAGAAGGCAGAACAGAAAAAATACTACATTTAGCTGACGATACTGTAGAGATCCCACCTCATATGATTTGTCAACAAGTTATTATATCGGCTATAATTGAAGGGAGCATAAATAACGAAGAATATTCCGAGCTTGACAACCAAGTCATACTGACGTGTAAAAATAAAGATGCATTAATCCTCAATAATGAAATCTTAAAAAAAATGAATGCACCACAAATAAATTATCACAGTGCTGATTCTGTACTTGCTGATGACAATGAAAGTCAGGCTAACTTTTCGAATGAATTCATAAACTCTCTAACTCCTTCTGGAATGCCACCACATATTTTGCAGCTAAAGAAAGGTGCAATTATCATGTTACTGCTAAATATGAACCCCCAAAAAGGCCTATGCAATGGCACAAGATTAATTGTTCAACAATTAAAGGACCATTTTATAGATGCTGAAATTTTAACTGGTAACAAAAAAAGGGGTTTGTCTTGGGATATAAATCTTTTTCAATAGAGTGCTAGTCCTTTGTGCCAAATGATAAAATAATATTGATTGTAACTATTATTTTCTGGTGCTTCCTTTTTGTGGATTGAACCACTAGTCTATGAATCAAAGTATTGTAGGAATGCTAAGTTCCCAAGGTATTTGCTACCCACACATTTTCTAGTATGTATACAAGTTGGGATGAAATAATTTAAAAATAGAATTTTTTTATTTTTTTATTAGTAAGGGATAACAACGGCGATAAACTTTAAAAACAACAAGGTATTAAAAAATCCCGGATTTTAACCTTTTTTCTCCAATCCGGGATTTTTTAATACCTTGTTGTTTTTAAAGTTTATCGCCGTTGTTATCCCTTACTAATAAAAAAATAAAAAAAATTCTATTTTTAAATTATTTCATTTCAACTTGTATACATACTAGAAAATGTGTGGGTAGCAAATACCTTGGGAACTTAGCATTCCTACAATACTTTGATTCATAGACTAGTGGTTCAATCCACAAAAAGGAAGCACCAGAAAATAATAGTTACAATCAATATTATTTTATCATTTGGCACAAAGGACTAGCACTCTATTGAAAAAGATTTATATCCCAAGACAAACCCCTTTTTTGTTCAATATGACTAATATTCCTATCCATAATATGGACATTGAATGTCTCCTAAAAGAAGCTGAAGAAAGCTTCAGCGGAAATCCACAATCAATAACTGAAGGTACTAAAGATATAAGAAATACCTATGGAGATCTTCTAAAAGTAATGAGAAAGCAAGTACGGTCAGTATGGGAAATAAGTAGTTTACAAAACTATCTTAAGAACAAGTATGTTCCCAGAGGCCTAAGACTTCATCTTAATCCTGCAATAAATTTGAGTGATGAAACTTTCGTAAATAAATGGAAATAAATTATTTTAAAATGCTCATCTGAATTAATCAGTCTAATTATTGAGACAGAAAAGCATAATCTAGAATTGCTAAAACCTAAGATTATACTATGTCAGAAGGAATTCAACAAACAAAATGACTCCACAGAGTATGAGCTATTATGCAAAAAATTAAATGACAATATTGATAGATTCAAAAGAGACATAAAAGACCGTAAACAGAAAAAATTCTTAAGAGATAAAACGGATTTCCAAACAAATAGGATTTTTAAGAAATTTCCCACTTCTATACCGATGCAAAGAAATTCAGACATAAGCTCCTCAGATTATGACAATTCAGACATAGATGAACATTCTATCCATAGCTCAAGAGGCAGGCGACCTGGTATGCACTATAGAAGAGAGGCATATAATACAAGAAAATTTGCACAGACTAGAATGCCAAACAACTACAATAATGAAGGTTTTTTAGAGGAAAGCCAGTTCCCGGTGAAAGGCCCAGAGAGGAGGGACATAAGGAAAAAGAACTAAAGGCTGAGAACAAGCTCAATAGTGGTCCTATAAAAGACCAGAGTTTGAAAATTATCAATTTATCAGACTTTACCATAAATAATGACCACGAATCAGTACTAAGAAAAGGCCTTAGTTTTGTTCCAACATCAAGATCTGACAAATTCACTCACATTAAGGATATAAATCTTTTTGCTCGTAAACTGGCACTTCAAAAATTCTTTAAAAACAAACAAGATAAAGAACATATGAAGCTAGGTATAAATAAAGAAGATATTGAAACCTTCAAACTCCTAATGTCTTTGCTAGAAGAAAATGCCTCTTTTGAGCAAGGTAAAACACATGAGAAAATAAAAATATGGAAGAATAAAAGTTGTTTCACACCCTTTCTAAAGGAATACTCTAATATCTGGGTTTTCCTACAACAGGTAACAAATGATATAGAAAGTTTAGATTTTAAAAAACTGGAAAAAACTTTCAACTTGACTAAAAAGGAATACCAAGCCCTTGAGGAACTCAAGTCATGTAAGGATATTCAAATTAAGCAAGCAGATAAAGGGGGCAATCTTGTAATACTGAGCAACGTCGAGTATATAAGGATGTGTAATAGAATTTTGGATGATAGAGTCACTTATGAAGTACTAACGAAGAACCCAAATCTTGAATATAGACTATCTTTAAAGGCTATATTAGAAAAAGCTAAAATGGAAAAGATTATTGATGAACAAACATATACTTTTCTCTTACCAAAATTCCCCAGTATCTCGACCTTCTATGCACTACCAAAAGTGCACAAGCAAACAGTGCCTATCCCAGGTAGGCCTATAGTGTCTGGAACGGGAAACCTGTCATCCATTGCCAGTATTTTTGTGGATCACTATTTACGTGATTTAGTACAGAATTTGCCCTCATATATACAAGATACTAATGATATCTTAAAACAATTGGAACACCTAACAGTACCAAAAGACACTTGGCTGGCAACCATTGACGTTGAAGCACTATATAGCAGCATACCTCATAAATATGGCATTGAAGCAGTGAAACAATTCCTGAGTACAAAAAGCACTAATCTGAGGGAATTTAATAATTTCATCACTCTACTTTTAGAGTATGTTCTAAAACATAATTTCTTTTTGTTTAATAACAAATGGTTCCATCAGATAAAGGGAACCGCAATGGGTACCCCTTGTGCCCCTAGCTATGCGAACCTTTTTTTAGGGTGCTGGGAGGAAAAGATCTTCTCAGACCCAGATATGAAACTTCTGTTTGTACATGCAATGATTTGGCGTCGCTATATAGACGACATCTTTGTAATCTGGGATGGTACTAAACTTGAGTTTGAAACCCTTATGAATTCATTAAACAAAAATGAGATGGGTTTGAGATTTACACACGAAATCCACAGATCAGAGATTTCATTCCTAGACTTACTCATCCAAAAAGATAATGAAGGAAATATCTCAACTACCACATTCAGAAAAGAGACAGCTGCAAATACGCTACTATTATGGGATAGTCAACATTTTGAGCCCCTGAAGAAAGGTATACCGAAGGGACAATACTTAAGAATTAGGAGAAACTGTAGCTCAGAAACTCAGTTTAAAATGGAAGCAGATAAATTAAAACAGAGATTTCGAGAGCGAGGATATTCAAATAAATGCCTAAAGAAAGCATTTCAATATGCATTGAGTTGCAACAGAACAGAGTTGCTAAATAAACCTTATAGGAAAAACATTCAATCATCAGCCAATACATATCCTAGAGGTATTATGACATATGGGTACGAGTCCGCCTCAATTAAAGATATTATATCCAAACACTGGCACTTATTAAGAAGTGATGAGGACCTGGTAGACATACTCCCACAAAAAATACCAATTACATACCGAAGGGGAAAAAATCTTAAAGATACACTAGTACATAGCTTCTTTAAAGAGAAAAAACATAACAATACATGGCTCAACCCCCCACTGGGATGTTTTAGATGTGGGAACTGTAAATTTTGCAGATACATCAAACCCACAAAAATATATGAACATCCATCCAGTGGGGAAAGATATGTCTTAAAAGACTTCTCAAATTGCTGTACTACAAATGTAGTTTATGTGGCTACGTGCCTTTGTAAAAAGATCTACGTAGGGAAGACGCGACGCCAACTGCGAAGACGCATTGGTGAACATATATATTCTATTAAGAAAGATCTCGACACCCCTATAGCACGACATGTTAAAATGATTCACGGTGGAAATAGTGAAGTTTTAACTTTCACAGCTCTTGAGAAAGTCTACCAAGGCCCAGACAGGGTGACCTAGATAAAAAACTTCTCCAACATGAAGCAAAATGGATCTATAAATTAAAAGCTTTATCCCCTAAGGGATTAAATGAAGGATTTACATTCTTACCCTTCATTTAAATAGGTATGCCAAAGGAGTAACCTCTCATAAGAGTCAACATCACTCATTATTTGCCAATTTCTAGGTAGGCCCAAATTTTTCATTTCATTCTAGCTATAATTTAGGAATACCACTCTATCTGAGTACAATTAACCCTCTTAAGTCTTTACAACTAAGAGGAATTATAGTCAAATCTTGTCCCCTCTTTGGATTCACATTCACATGACAAGCACTTATTCATGGGTTACCCTTAGGTACATTCACATGACAAGCACTTATTCATGGGCTACCCTTAGGTATATTCACCCATTCCTACCCTTATTCAATTTTCTTGGAGAGAGTCAATCTCCTATTTAACACACATAAAAGGGGTTGAGTCTTTTCCCCCCTTTCCCCATTTCTTCCAGTTTTCAGGGAAGATTTTTCACTTTTCACTTATGTAATTCACATCTTTAATCTTCACTTTATAGGTTGTCATATTTTTCCCCCAGCACTATTATTGTCTTTTAACAAATATGATTAGGTTTTAATAGACCTTTCTGGCCACTAGAGGATTATTATCCCTCCTTTATTAATTAATTGGTACACAAGAATTATTTTTATCAACACAATCCCTTCACTTTATAATGCACCGCTTCATAGAGGGGGCCTGCCCCTACCTTCATCTGTCTAGGTTAATAGGTTGTCATATATTTCTCCCAGCACTATCATTTTTTAATAAATATTATTAGGTTTCAATAGACCTTTCTGGTAACTAGAGGATTATTATTCCTCCTTTATTAATAAGTTGGTCACACAAGAATTATTTTCATCCAAACAATCGCTTCACTATATAATGCATTTCATTATAGAGGGGGCCTGCTCCTACCTTCATCTATCTAGGATAATATACCCATTCCTTATATGTGCCCCTATGAACAACATGGGCTATCTATCTCACACTCGCTCTCTATATATATATATAACGTTATTAATATCCCCTTAAGCTCTCTGTATATATATAACGTTATTAATATCCCCTAAACTCTTATCTACGTATCTACTAGATACTTGCATAACTACATAGCGCTATGCGCCTTCAGAATCTACTGCGCATGTCCGAATAATGCCAATTGGTTGCCGTAGCTACGGCAGCGTTTAAAAGAGGGCCAGACGGCTCAGTATTCTTTCACCTTGACAAAGACGTCTGATGACGTCGAAACGCGTCGGCCTTTGATGACGTGGCATGCCTTACAGCTAAGGGCACGCCGGCGTCACTTCTACTAACAGTACTGTATTTTAGAAATCTAGAGAATGTATGCTTACCCTCCCTGTCCGTTTCCAAATGTGTGAATGCTGTTACTTCCATATGAGATAGACTTTGCAAAATTTTGACAGAACATAGACTGTGAGATAACCTGCTGGATATCATTTATTTTAGTATCTCTTGTAACAGGGCGCCCCCTTCTGGCGGGGTTTGCGTCCTGCACTTTCTTATCTTTTCTTTATACAGGGAGGAAGACACAGCAGGCTTGTCCAAAGTTGAGTTTTACTGCTATTTTATTTGTTTGCATAAACAGAACAAAAACAGTGCTTGTATTCAGCAACAAAATAAAACCCTACATAAACGTGCTTACTATACTCAGGAACGCCCTGACTATATCCGGCCAGCTTCACTGGCTCCGGAGAGTGCCACCTTGTGGCCAGGGAACAAACAGTCTCTTATTTGAGTTGTATCGCCACCTTGTGGCCAGGGAACAAACAGTCTCTTATTTGAGTTGTATCGCCACCTTGTGGCCAGGAAACGAAACAGTATTTTAATGTCTTTTCCTCTATGGCTTCTGCCAACAGTGGGTGAAGCCTAGGGCCCTTGTCACCCTCTTGAAATGAGGAACTATTACTTTCTCTCAATACTCTTCTTCCTGGGGCATTTGTACTTCTTATCCTCATATGGTGAAAACAACATATATTTGTCACCAACCTTTTTATCCCTTGTTGCCTTCGGCTTCCCAGGGATGGGGTCTTTAGATAATCTTCTCTCAGTGGAGTATCTCTGATACCACAGGAGTCTTCTCTGTGAACAAACTCTGGAACTCCGCAGCCTTCCTGACTGTCTCGCTCCAGCACAAATCCCAGCTCTTAGGATCCCCGCAGCTGAGCTGTCCAGGGCTTTCACACACAGCTCACGGCTGTTAGGCCCAAGCCTAAGTGAGAGAAACTCCACCCATCTCTCTGCTACTTTAAAAGGCAGTATCCAGCTGGGTTTCCATTTAGCCTCTGATAACTGTCTGGATTTAACTCTTTCCATTCTCTTACAGAGCTCTCTTGTGACCCCTAGTGGCACTCCATCACACTCTGTCTTCCACATCATGCTGATCCCTGCAATGGGATACAAACACAATACAAGTATATCGTTATAAAGAGGATTTTTTTGTTATGAGGACATTAACTATATCCTACCCCGATTAGGCACAGGAGACAGCAATTCCTGTGATTAAATTGTGGCATGTTTACAAGACAGATGAAGACATAATGCTCAGACTTGTGGAAAATAACTGATACACTATTTAAACAAAATCCTCTAGAAGCCCAATACAGCATGTATTAGAGATATATTTTAAGCTATTCTTGAAATTCCACACTGTGAACCCTAGAAAACAAGGGTCAGTGTTGTGAATCCACTTTGTGAATCCTAACAAATTAGGGTCATCTCTATGGCATTTATTTAGCAGCATCATATCCACTAACTCTTATTGCATGTTAATTGTGTTTACATGTAAAAAGACAGGATATACTAAATTGGATAAGCTATTTACCATTCCCTTGAAGTACTGTTAGGTGTGAACCACTTACCCCTCTATTAAGAGTCCAAAATAATACCAAATGGGTAAAGTTTCACACATCAGATAGCCATTTTAACCTTTTTTCTCCAATCCGGGATTTTTTAATACCTTGTTGTTTTTAAAGTTTATCGCCGTTGTTATCCCTTACTAATAAAAAAATAAAAAAATTCAATTTTTAAATTATTTCATTTCAACTTGTATACATACTAGAAAATGTGTGGGTAGCAAATACCTTGGGAACTTAGCATTCCTACAATACTTTGATTCATAGACTAGTGGTTCAATCCACAAAAAGGAAGCACCAGAAAATAATAGTTACAATCAATATTATTTTATCATTTGGCACAAAGGACTAGCACTCTATTGAAAAAGATTTATATCCCAAGACAAACCCCTTTTTTGTTCAATATGACTAATATTCCTATCCATAATATGGACATTGAATGTCTCCTAAAAGAAGCTGAAGAAAGCTTCAGCGGAAATCCACAATCAATAACTGAAGGTACTAAAGATATAAGAAATACCTATGGAGATCTTCTAAAAGTAATGAGAAAGCAAGTACGGTCAGTATGGGAAATAAGTAGTTTACAAAACTATCTTAAGAACAAGTATGTTCCCAGAGGCCTAAGACTTCATCTTAATCCTGCAATAAATTTGAGTGATGAAACTTTCGTAAATAAATGGAAATAAATTCTTTTAAAATGCTCATCTGAATTAATCAGTCTAATTATTGAGACAGAAAAGCATAATCTAGAATTGCTAAAACCTAAGATTATACTATGTCAGCAGGAATTCAACAAACAAAATGACTCCACAGAGTATGAGCTATTATGCAAAAAATTAAATGACAATATTGATAGATTCAAAAGAGACATAAAAGACCGTAAACAGAAAAAATTCTTAAGAGATAAAACGGATTTCCAAACAAATAGGATTTTTAAGAAATTTCCCACTTCTATACCGATGCAAAGAAATTCAGACATAAGCTCCTCAGATTATGACAATTCAGACATAGATGAACATTCTATCCATAGCTCAAGAGGCAGACGACCTGGTATGCACTATAGAAGGGAGGCATATAACACAAGAAGATTTGCACAGACTAGAATGCCAAACAACTACAATAATGAAGGTTTTTTAGAGGAAAGCCAGTTCCCGGTGAAAGGCCCAGAGAGGAGGGACATAAGGAAAAAGAACTTAAGGCTGAGAACAAGCTCAATAGTGGTCCTATAAAAGACCAGAGTTTGAAAATTATCAATTTATCAGACTTTACCATAAATAATGACCACGAATCAGTACTAAGAAAAGGCCTTAGTTTTGTTCCAACATCAAGATCTGACAAATTCACTCACATTAAGGATATAAATCTTTTTGCTCGTAAACTGGCACTTCAAAAATTCTTTAAAAACAAACAAGATAAAGAACATATGAAGCTAGGTATAAATAAAGAAGATATTGAAACCTTCAAACTCCTAATGTCTTTGCTAGAAGAAAATGCCTCTTTTGAGCAAGGTAAAACACATGAGAAAATAAAAATATGGAAGAATAAAAGTTGTTTCACACCCTTTCTAAAGGAATACTCTAATATCTGGGTTTTCCTACAACAGGTAACAAATGATATAGAAAGTTTAGATTTTAAAAAACTGGAAAAAACTTTCAACTTGACTAAAAAGGAATACCAAGCCCTTGAGGAACTCAAGTCATGTAAGGATATTCAAATTAAGCAAGCAGATAAAGGGGGCAATCTTGTAATACTGAGCAACGTCGAGTATATAAGGATGTGTAATAGAATTTTGGATGATAGAGTCACTTATGAAGTACTAACGAAGAACCCAAATCTTGAATATAGACTATCTTTAAAGGCTATATTAGAAAAAGCTAAAATGGAAAAGATTATTGATGAACAAACATATACTTTTCTCTTACCAAAATTCCCCAGTATCTCGACCTTCTATGCACTACCAAAAGTGCACAAGCAAACAGTGCCTATCCCAGGTAGGCCTATAGTGTCTGGAACGGGAAACCTGTCATCCATTGCCAGTATTTTTGTGGATCACTATTTACGTGATTTAGTACAGAATTTGCCCTCATATATACAAGATACTAATGATATCCTAAAACAATTGGAACACCTAACAGTACCAAAAGACACTTGGCTGGCAACCATTGACGTTGAAGCACTATATAGCAGCATACCTCATAAATATGGCATTGAAGCAGTGAAACAATTCCTGAGTACAAAAAGCACTAATCTGAGGGAATTTAATAATTTCATCACTCTACTTTTAGAGTATGTTCTAAAACATAATTTCTTTTTGTTTAATAACAAATGGTTCCATCAGATAAAGGGAACCGCAATGGGTACCCCTTGTGCCCCTAGCTATGCGAACCTTTTTTTAGGGTGCTGGGAGGAAAAGATCTTCTCAGACCCAGATATGAAACTTCTGTTTGTACATGCAATGATTTGGCGTCGCTATATAGACGACATCTTTGTAATCTGGGATGGTACTAAACTTGAGTTTGAAACCCTTATGAATTCATTAAACAAAAATGAGATGGGTTTGAGATTTACACACGAAATCCACAGATCAGAGATTTCATTCCTAGACTTACTCATCCAAAAAGATAATGAAGGAAATATCTCAACTACCACATTCAGAAAAGAGACAGCTGCAAATACGCTACTATTATGGGATAGTCAACATTTTGAGCCCCTGAAGAAAGGTATACCGAAGGGACAATACTTAAGAATTAGGAGAAACTGTAGCTCAGAAACTCAGTTTAAAATGGAAGCAGATAAATTAAAACAGAGATTTCGAGAGCGAGGATATTCAAATAAATGCCTAAAGAAAGCATTTCAATATGCATTGAGTTGCAACAGAACAGAGTTGCTAAATAAACCTTATAGGAAAAACATTCAATCATCAGCCAATACATATCCTAGAGGTATTATGACATATGGGTACGAGTCCGCCTCAATTAAAGATATTATATCCAAACACTGGCACTTATTAAGAAGTGATGAGGACCTGGTAGACATACTCCCACAAAAAATACCAATTACATACCGAAGGGGAAAAAATCTTAAAGATACACTAGTACATAGCTTCTTTAAAGAGAAAAAACATAACAATACATGGCTCAACCCCCCACTGGGATGTTTTAGATGTGGGAACTGTAAATTTTGCAGATACATCAAACCCACAAAAATATATGAACATCCATCCAGTGGGGAAAGATATGTCTTAAAAGACTTCTCAAATTGCTGTACTACAAATGTAGTTTATGTGGCTACGTGCCTTTGTAAAAAGATCTACGTAGGGAAGACGCGACGCCAACTGCGAAGACGCATTGGTGAACATATATATTCTATTAAGAAAGATCTCGACACCCCTATAGCACGCCATGTTAAAATGATTCACGGTGGAAATAGTGAAGTTTTAACGTTCACAGCTCTTGAGAAAGTCTACCAAGGCCCAGACAGGGTGACCTAGATAAAAAACTTCTCCAACATGAAGCAAAATGGATCTATAAATTAAAAGCTTTATCCCCTAAGGGATTAAATGAAGGATTTACATTCTTACCCTTCATTTAAATAGGTATGCCAAAGGAGTAACCTCTCATAAGAGTCAACATCACTCATTATTTGCCAATTTCTAGGTAGGCCCAAATTTTTCATTTCATTCTAGCTATAATTTAGGAATACCACTCTATCTGAGTACAATTAACCCTCTTAAGTCTTTACAACTAAGAGGAATTATAGTCAAATCTTGTCCCCTCTTTGGATTCACATTCACATGACAAGCACTTATTCATGGGTTACCCTTAGGTACATTCACATGACAAGCACTTATTCATGGGTTACCCTTAGGTATATTCACCCATTCCTACCCTTATTCAATTTTCTTGGAGAGAGTCAATCTCCTATTTAACACACATAAAAGGGGTTGAGTCTTTTCCCCCCTTTCCCCATTTCTTCCAGTTTTCAGGGAAGATTTTTCACTTTTCACTTATGTAATTCACATCTTTAATCTTCACTTTATAGGTTGTCCTATTTTTCCCCCAGCACTATTATTGTCTTTTAACAAATATGATTAGGTTTTAATAGACCTTTCTGGCCACTAGAGGATTATTATCCCTCCTTTATTAATTAATTGGTACACAAGAATTATTTTTATCAACACAATCCCTTCACTTTATAATGCACCGCTTCATAGAGGGGGCCTGCCCCTACCTTCATCTGTCTAGGTTAATAGGTTGTCATATATTTCTCCCAGCACTATCATTTTTTAATAAATATTATTAGGTTTCAATAGACCTTTCTGGTAACTAGAGGATTATTATTCCTCCTTTATTAATAAGTTGGTCACACAAGAATTATTTTCATCCAAACAATCGCTTCACTATATAATGCATTTCATTATAGAGGGGGCCTGCTCCTACCTTCATCTATCTAGGATAATATACCCATTCCTTATATGTGCCCCTATGAACAACATGGGCTATCTATCTCACACTCGCTCTCTCTATATATATATAACGTTATTAATATCCCCTTAAGCTCTCTGTATATATATAACGTTATTAATATCCCCTAAACTCTTATCTACGTATCTACTAGATACTTGCATAACAACATAGCGCTATGTGCCTTCAGAATCTACTGCGCATGTCCGAATAATGCCAATTGGTTGCCGTAGCTACGGCAGCGTTTAAAAGAGGGCCAGACGGCTCAGTATTCTTTCACCTTGACAAAGACGTCTGATGACGTCGAAACGCGTCGGCCTTTGATGACGTGGCATGCCTTACAGCTAAGGGCACGCCGGCGTCACTTCTACTAACAGTACTGTATTTTAGAAATCTAGAGAATGTATGCTTACCCTCCCTGTCCGTTTCCAAATGTGTGAATGCTTTTACTTCCATATGAGATAGACTTTGCAAAATTTTGACAGAACATAGACTGGGAGATAACCTGCTGGATATCATTTATTTTAGTATCTCTGTCTTCCACATCATGCTGATCCCTGCAATGGGATACAAACACAATACAAGTATATCGTTATAAAGAGGATTTTTTTGTTATGAGGACATTAACTATATCCTACCCCGATTAGGCACAGGAGACAGCAATTCCTGTGATTAAATTGTGGCATGTTTACAAGACAGATGAAGACATAATGCTCAGACTTGTGGAAAATAACTGATACACTATTTAAACAAAATCCTCTAGAAGCCCAATACAGCATGTATTAGAGATATATTTTAAGCTATTCTTGAAATTCCACACTGTGAACCCTAGAAAACAAGGGTCAGTGTTGTGAATCCACTTTGTGAATCCTAACAAATTAGGGTCATCTCTATGGCATTTATTTAGCAGCATCATATCCACTAACTCTTATTGCATGTTAATTGTGTTTACATGTAAAAAGACAGGATATACTAAATTGGATAAGCTATTTACCATTCCCTTGAAGTACTGTTAGGTGTGAACCACTTACCCCTCTATTAAGAGTCCAAAATAATACCAAACGGGTAAAGTTTCACACATCAGATAGCTATTTTAACCTTTTTTCTCCAATCCGGGATTTTTTAATACCTTGTTGTTTTTAAAGTTTATCGCCGTTGTTATCCCTTACTAATAAAAAAATAAAAAAATTCTATTTTTAAATTATTTCATCCCAACTTGTATACATACTAGAAAATGTGTGGGTAGCAAATACCTTGGGAACTTAGCATTCCTACAATACTTTGATTAATATCAATTTTTTCCAAATTCTCTCTTATTATCCTCTCCTCCTCTCTCTCAGAACCCTTTAAGTTTTACTACTTAATTTAAACTTTTCTTCATTTTAATTTATTTTATTATTTATTCTGAACTTTCCACTTTACTTTTTTCACTCCCTTTTTTCCCTTTATCTTAATCATTCCATTTTCTCATTTACCTATCCTTATTTAAATGTAATATGAAAGGATAGAGATTAAAGTGCTTGTTGTAATCTAATATTAAATATTTAATGTGCATACCTTCTTATAATATAGTGCAAATATAACCCTTTCCCCATTGTCTAGTTTTTTTAAACATCCCATATAAAATTAAAGTGCTAAATTGTTTAATATAGTATTAAAACCTAAATCTTCTAATCTTAATCTATGTTTCAAATTATTAGTGTTATTTTAATTATTTCCCTTTCCTAGTGAATTTATTCCTTTAATCCATTATGTGCAATTTACAAATATTATATTTATCTTCTACGTTCTTTCTTAACTTGTGGTAAGTGCAACAATTGCCAATATCTCAATCATAAATTATATTAACGAATCTAATTTATTAATACCAAATAGCCAAAAATATATTCATGTTTATAACTCTGTGTATAAAAGGTATTAGTTTTCATTCTTTAGTACACCCCTTTATGTGTTATTTTCCATTTTACTTCCTTTATATTTCCCCATAAAGAAATAGATAATAAAATATATTTATTCCTAACCCTTAAAAAGGGAAGGAAAATAGTAGGAAGAAAAAAAAACATTTAGTTAATGATCTGATTGTTCATTCATATCATATTTCATTGTACCCATCAGGTCTAGTGAATGTGTATAAAGCATATATTCAGAAATCATCTGTATGAAGAGATTAATACAATATATATGACAACCTAATCATATTTATGTATCAACTATGTCGTTTCAGGACTTTTCTCGTGCTACCCTATTCTCTGGAACTCTTTGCCTCACTCCACCAGATTGTCCTCCTGCTTCAAAACATTCAAAACATCACTAAAAATGTATCTCTTTAAAGAAGCGTATCACCTTTCACCCTAACACGCTCATCACCTCTCTCCACCCTCCTTTACCACACACACACAATACCTTTAGGTTGTAAGTCTGCGAGTTTCAATCCTACAGGGTGCTTTTGGGAAAGCACCATGAACACTGGATCCGAGGCTCAAGGTCAGGGCCCTTCTTGCTTTGTTTTGTTTTGATTTGTATTCATCTTTGCCTGGAACTTATCTTATGTACAGTGCTACGGAATATGTTAAAAGATAACAATAATAATAATAATGAATGATAGCCAAATATGTCTGGACATCTCTATGTCCTCATGCATTTGATTGTTGTAGTCTTCTGTTTCCATGTCAATAATGTTAATTAGGAAATAATGCTCTTTCCACATTAAATATAAATTTTAGTGGTGGGAGGTATAATTACTTTCTCATGGTGCGTAACACCTACTTCACATACATTCACTAGAGGATTGGAGAGAGCAAAACAAAAAATAATAAAGTTTTATTCACATTTTTAGGAGACAACGTCGATTTAAAAACTCTTTAAAACCAAGGGAAATAGGAAATAATTCCTTAAAAACATTTTAATATTGAATCCCTTCTTTTACACACTTTTGATAAGTGAAATATTAGTGTTTGGGGGATCAGTACATGATCTAATTTCCCCTTGTCTTATCTTATTAAGTGTTAAATTATGTTAGGTTTGGCTTCCAGACTCTTAGGAAATATATCTCTTTACTCAATATTAGAGATATTATATTTACTAGCCACTTGCCCGTCAAAAATGACGGCAATAAAATTTGAAGCCTGGCAATGGTGTTTGCCACAAATTGCAAGCCTCTCCCCCTCTACTTAACTGGCCTTGCGATGAACGCCTTTGGCGCTCATTGCGAGCCTCTCCCCCTCTACCTTTTTCCCCCCTCTACTTGACGGTAGGCGCTCAATGAGAGCCACTCCCCCCTCTACTTTACTAAGCACCTTTGAAGCTCATCATGGGCCTCGCAATGAGCGCCTCTCCCCCATGTGTCTCTTCCCCCCTTTCCACCCCTGTATCTCTTCCCCCTACCATGTGTCCCCTTTCCCCTCTCTCCCTCCCGTGTCTCTTCAACCCCTCTCCCCCTCCCTTGTGTCTCTTCCCTCCCTCCCGTTTCTTTTTCCTTCTCTTCCTCCCTGTGTCTCTTCCCCCATTTCCCTTTCCTGTGTCTCTTCCCCCATTTCCCTTTCCTGTGTCTCTTCCACCCCTCTCCCTTCCCTTGTCTCTTCTACCCCGCTTTCCCTCCCCTGTCACTTCCACTCCACTTTTCTCATCTCTCTGTCACTCCATGTCAATCTTTCTCTCTATCCCTCCCTCCTGTCAATCTTTCTCTCTATCCCTCCCTCCTGTCAATCTTTCTCTCTATCCCTCCCTCCTGTCAATCTTTCTCTCTATCCCTCCCTCCTGTCAATCTTTCTCTCTATCCCTCCCTCCTGTCAATCTTTCTCTCTATCCCTCCCTCCTGTCAATCTTTCTCTCTATCCCTCCCTCCTGTCTGTCTCTGTCTATCCCTCCTTCCTGTCTGTCTCTGTCTATCCCTCCTTCCTGTCTGTCTATCCCTCATTCCTGTCTGTTTCTCTCTCTCATGTCTCTCTCTCTCTGTGTCTGTGTCTCTCTATCCCTCATTCCTGTCTGTTTCTCTCTCTCATGTCTCTCTCTCTCTGTGTCTGTGTCTCTCTATCCCTCATTCCTGTCTGTTTCTCTCTCTCATGTCTCTCTCTCTCTGTGTCTGTGTCCCTCCTGCCTCTCTCTCTCTCTGTCCCTCCTGTCTCTCTCTGTCTGTGTCTCTCTCTCTCTGTGTCTGTGTCCCTCCTGCCTCTCTCTCTCTCTGTCCCTCCTGTCTCTATCTGTGTCCCTCCTGTCTCTCTCTGTCTGTGTCTCTCCATCCGTGTCCCTCCTGTCTCTCTCTGTCTGTGTCTCTCCATCCGTGTCCCTCCTGTCTCTCTCTGTCTGTGTCTCTCCATCCGTGTCCCTCCTGTCTCTCTCTGTCTGTGTCTCTCCATCCGTGTCCCTCCTGTCTCTCTCTGTCTGTGTCTCTCCATCCGTGTCCCTCCTGTCTCTCTCTGTCTGTGTCTCTCCATCCGTGTCCCTCCTGTCTCTCTCTGTCTGTGTCTCTCCATCCGTGTCCCTCCTGTCTCTCTCTGTCTGTGTCTCTCCATCCGTGTCCCTCCTGTCTCTCTCTCTGTCTGTGTCTCTCCATCCGTGTCCCTCCTGTCTCTCTCTCTGTCTGTGTCTCTCCATCCGTGTCCCTCCTGTCTCTCTCTCTGTCTGTGTCTCTCCATCCGTGTCCCTCCTGTCTCTCTCTCTATCTGTGTCTCTCCATCCGTGTCCCTCCTGTCTCTCTCTCTGTCTGTGTCTCTCCATCCGTGTCCCTCCTGTCTCTCTCTCTGTCTGTGTCTCTCCATCCGTGTCCCTCCTGTCTCTCTCTCTGTCTGTGTCTCTCCATCCGTGTCTCTCTGTCTGTGTCCCTCCTGTCTCTCTCTCTGTCTGTGTCTCTCTGTCTGTGTCCCTCCTGTCTCCATCCGTGTCCCTCCTGTCTCTCTCTGTCTGTGTCTCTCCATCCGTGTCCCTCCTGTCTCTCTCTCTGTCTGTGTCTCTCCATAAGTGTCCCTCCTGTCTCTCTCTCTGTCTGTGTCTCTCCATCCGTGTCCCTCCTGTCTCTCTCTCTGTCTGTGTCTCTCCATCCGTGTCCCTCCTGTCTCTCTCTCTGTCTGTGTCTCTCCATCCGTGTCCCTCCTGTCTCTCTCTCTGTCTGTGTCTCTCCATCCGTGTCTCTGTCTGTGTCCCTCCTGTCTCTCTCTCCATCCGTGTCTCTGTCTGTGTCCCTCCTGTCTCTCTCTCCATCCGTGTCTCTCCATCCGTGTCCCTCCTGTCTCTCTCTCTGTCTGTGTCTCTCCATCCGTGTCTCTCTGTCTGTGTCCCTCCTGTCTCTCTCTCCATCCGTGTCCCTCCTGTCTCTCTCTCTGTCTGTGTCCCTCCTGTCTCTCTCTCTGTCTGTGTCTCTCTGTCTGTGTCCCTCCTGTCTCCATCCGTGTCCCTCCTGTCTCTCTCTGTCTGTGTCTCTCCATCCGTGTCCCTCCTGTCTCTCTCTGTCTGTGTCTCTCCATCCGTGTCCCTCCTGTCTCTCTCTGTCTGTGTCTCTCCATCCGTGTCCCTCCTGTCTCTCTCTGTCTGTGTCTCTCCATCCGTGTCCCTCCTATCTCTCTCCATCCGTGTCCCTCCTGTCTCTCTCTGTCTGTGTCCCTCCTGTCTCTCTCTGTCTGTGTCCCTCCTGTCTCTCTCTGTCTGTGTCCCTCCTGTCTCTCTCTGTGTCCCTCCTGTCTCCCTCTCTCTGTGTCCCTCCTGTCTCTCTCTGTGTCCCTCCTGTCTCCCTCTCTCTGTGTCCCTCCTGTCTCTCTCTGTGTCCCTCCTGTCTCCCTCTCTCTGTGTCCCTCCTGTCTCCCTCTCTCTGTGTCCCTCCTGTCTCCCTCTCTCTGTGTCCCTCCTGTCTCCCTCTCTCTGTGTCCCTCCTGTCTCCCTCTCTCTGTGTCCCTCCTGTCTCCCTCTCTCTGTGTCCCTCCTGTCTCCCTCTCTCTGTGTCCCTCCTGTCTCCCTCTCTCTGTGTCCCTCCTGTCTCCCTCTCTCTGTGTCCCTCCTGTCACTCTCTGTCCCTCCTGTCACTCTCTGTCCCTCCTGTCACTCTCTGTCCCTCCTGTCACTCTCTGTCCCTCCTGTCTCTATCTGTCCCTCCTGTCTCTATCTGTCCCTCCTGTCTCTATCTGTCCCTCCTGTCTCTCTATCTGTCCCTCCTGTCTCTCTCTCTCTATCTGTCCCTCCTGTCTCCCTCTCTCTGTGTCCCTCCTGTCTCCCTCTCTCTGTGTCCCTCCTGTCTCCCTCTCTCTGTGTCCCTCCTGTCACTCTCTGTCCCTCCTGTCACTCTCTGTCCCTCCTGTCACTCTCTGTCCCTCCTGTCACTCTCTGTCCCTCCTGTCTCTCTCTCTCTGTGTCTGTGTCCCTCCTGCCTCTCTCTCTCTCTGTCCCTCCTGTCTCTCTCTGTCTGTGTCTCTCCATCCGTGTCCCTCCTGTCTCTCTCTGTCTGTGTCTCTCCATCCGTGTCCCTCCTGTCTCTCTCTGTCTGTGTCCCTCCTGTCTCTCTCTGTCCCTCCTGTCTCTCTCTGTGTTACTCCTGTCACTCTCTCTCTCTGTCCCTCCTGTCTCCCTCTCTCTGTGTCCCTCCTGTCTCTATCTGTGTCCCTCCTGTCTCTCTATCTGTCCCTCCTGTCTCTCTATCTGTGTCCCTCCTGTCTCTCTCTGTGTCCCTCCTGTCTCTCTATCTGTGTCCCTCCTGTCTCTCTCTGTGTCCCTCCTGTCTCTATCTGTGTCCCTCCTGTCTCTCTATCTGTCCCTCCTGTCTCTCTATCTGTGTCCCTCCTGTCTCTCTCTGTGTCCCTCCTGTCTCTCTCTGTGTCCCTCCTGTCTCTCTCTGTGTCCCTCCTGTCTCTCTCTGTGTCCCTCCTGTCTCTCTCTGTGTCCCTCCTGTCTCCCTCTCTCTGTGTCCCTCCTGTCTCCCTCTCTCTGTGTCCCTCCTGTCTCCCTCTCTCTGTGTCCCTCCTGTCTCTCTATCTGTGTCCCTCCTGTCTCTATCTGTGTCCCTCCTGTCTCTCTATCTGTCCCTCCTGTCTCTATCTGTCCCTCCTGTCTCTCTATCTGTCCCTCCTGTCTCTCTCTCTCTATCTGTCCCTCCTGTCTCTATCTGTCCCTCCTGTCTCTCTATCTGTCCCTCCTGTCTCTCTCTCTCTATCTGTCCCTCCTGTCTCTCTCTCTCTATCTGTCCCTCCTGTCTCTCTATCTGTCCCTCCTGTCTCTCTCTCTCTATCTGTCCCTCCTGTCACTCTCTCTCTGTGTCCCTCCTGTCTCCCTCTCTCTGTGTCCCTCCTGTCTCCCTCTCTCTGTGTTACTCCTGTCACTCTCTCTCTGTGTCCCTGTCTGTGTCCCTCCTGTCTCTGTGTCCCTCCTGTCTCTCTATCTGTGTCCCTCCTGTCTCTCTATCTGTCCCTCCTGTCTCTCTCTATCTGTCCCTCCTGTCTCTCTATCTGTGTCCCTCCTGTCTCTATCTGTCACTCCTGTCACTCTCTCTCTATCTGTCCCTCCTGTCTCTCTATCTGTCCCTCCTGTCTCTCTATCTGTCCCTCCTGTCTCTCTATCTGTCCCTCCTGTCTCTCTATCTGTCCCTCCTGTCTCTCTATCTGTCCCTCCTGTCACTCTCTCTCTGTGTCCCTCCTGTCACTCTCTCTCTGTGTCCCTCCTGTCTCCCTCTCTCTGTGTCCCTCCTGTCTCCCTCTCTCTGTGTCCCTCCTGTCTCTCTCTGTGTCCCTCCTGTCTCTCTCCGTGTCCCTCCTGTCTCTCTCCGTGTCCCTCCTGTCTCTCTCCGTGTCCCTCCTGTCTCTATCTGTGTCCCTCCTGTCTCTCTCTGTGTCCCTCCTGTCTCCCTCTCTCTGTGTCCCTCCTGTCTCCCTCTCTCTGTGTCCCTCCTGTCTCCCTCTCTCTGTGTCCCTCCTGTCTCCCTCTCTCTGTGTCCCTCCTGTCTCCCTCTCTCTGTGTCCCTCCTGTCTCCCTCTCTCTGTGTCCCTCCTGTCTCCCTCTCTCTGTGTTACTCCTGTCACTCTCTCTCTGTGTCCCTGTCTGTGTCCCTCCTGTCTCTGTGTCCCTCCTGTCTCTCTATCTGTGTCCCTCCTGTCTCTGTGTCCCTCCTGTCTCTCTATCTGTGTCCCTCCGTCTCTCTATCTGTCCCTCCTGTCTCTCTATCTGTGTCCCTCCTGTCTCTATCTGTCCCTCCTGTCACTCTCTCTCTATCTGTCCCTCTGTCTCTCTATCTGTCCCTCCTGTCACTCTCTCTCTATCTGTCCCTCCTGTCACTCTCTCTCTGTGTCCCTTCTGTCTCCCTCTCTCTGTGTCCCTCCTGTCTCCCTCTCTCTGTGTCCCTCCTGTCTCCCTCTCTCTGTGTCTCCTTCCTGTCTCCCTCTCTCTCTGTGTTACTCCTGTCACTCTCTCTCTGTGTCCCCTCCTGTCTCTATCTGTCCCTCCTGTCTCTCTATCTGTCCCTCCTGTCTCTCTCTCTGTCCCTCCTGTCTCTCTATCTGTCCCTCCTGTCTCTCTATCTGTCCCTCCTGTCTCTCTATCTGTCCCTCCTGTCTCTCTATCTGTCCCTCCTGTCTCTCTATCTGTCCCTCCTGTCTCTCTATCTGTCCCTCCTGTCTCTATCTGTCCCTCCTGTCTCTCTCTCTCTGTGTCTGTGTCCCTCCTGCCTCTCTCTCTCTCTGTCTATCCTGTCTCTCTCTGTGTCCCTCCTGTCTCTCTCTCTGTCCCTCCTGTCTCTCTCTCTGTCCCTCCTGTCTCTCTCTCTGTCCCTCCTGTCTCTCTCTCTGTCCCTCCTGTCTCTCTCTCTGTCCCTCCTGTCTCTCTCTCTGTCCCTCCTGTCTCTCTCTCTGTCCCTCCTGTCTCTCTCTCTGTCCCTCCTGTCTCTCTCTCTGTCCCTCCTGTCTCTCTCTCTGTCCCTCCTGTCTCTCTCTCTGTCCCTCCTGTCTCTCTCTCTGTCCCTCCTGTCTCTCTCTCTGTCCCTCCTGTCTCTCTCTGTCCCTCCTGTCTCTCTCTGTCCCTCCTTCTCTCTCTGTCCCTCCTGTCTCTCTCTGTCCCTCCTGTCACTCTCTGTGTTACTCCTGACTCTCCCTGTCTGTGTCCCTCCTGTCTCTCTCTGTGTCCCTCCTGTCTCCCTCTCTCTGTGTCCCTCCTGTCTCCCTGGGTCTGTGTCCCTCCTGTCTCTCTGGGTCTGTGTCCCTCCTGTCTCTCTCTGTCTGTGTTACTCCTGACTCTCCCTGTCTGTGTCCCTCCTGTCTCTCTCTGTGTCCCTCCTGTCTCTCTGGGTCTGTGTCCCTCCTGTCTCTCTGGGTCTGTGTCCCTCCTGTCTCTCTGGGTCTGTGTCCCTCCTGTCTCTCTGGGTCTGTGTCCCTCCTGTCTCTCTGGGTCTGTGTCCCTCCTGTCTCTCTGGGTCTGTGTCCTTCCTGTCTCTCTCTGTCTGTGTCCTTCCTGTCTCCTTCCTGTCTCTGTCTGTGTCCTTCCTGTCTCTCCCTGTCTGTGTCCCTCCTGACTCTCCCTGTCTGTGTCCCTCCTGACTCTCCCTGTCTGTGTCCCTCCTGTCTCTCCCTGTCCCTCCTGTCTCTCTCTTTCCCTCCTGTCTCTCTCTGTCCCTCCTGTCTCTCTCTGTCCCTCCTGTCTCTCTCTGTCCCTCCTGTCTCTCTATCTGTGTCCCTCCTGTCTCTCTATCTGTGTCCCTCCTGTCTCTCTATCTGTGTCCCTCCTGTCTCTCTATCTGTGTCCCTCCTGTCTCTCTATCTGTGTCCCTCCTGTCTCTCTATCTGTGTCCCTCCTGTCTCTCTATCTGTGTCCCTCCTGTCTCTCCATCTGTGTCCCTCCTGTCTCTCCATCTGTGTCCCTCCTGTCTCTATCTGTGTCCCTCCTGTCTCTATCTGTGTCCCTCCTGTCTCTATCTGTGTCCCTCCTGACTCTCTCTGTGTCCCTCCGGACTCTCTCTGTGTTACTCCTGACTCTCTCTGTGTTACTCCTGTCACTCTCTCTCTCTCTGTCTGTGTCCCTCCTGACTCTCCCTGTCTGTGTCCCTCCTGTCTCTCTATCTGTGACCCTCCATCCATGTCCTTCCTGTCTCTCTCTGTCCCTCCTGTCTCTCTCTCTGTGTCCCTCCTGTCTCTATCTGTGTCCCTCCTGTCTCTATCTGTGTCCCTCCTGACTCTCTTGTCTCTCTTTCCCTCCAGGCTGTCTCTCTCACCTCAGTCCCCAGCATGTCTGCCGGTCCCTCCCCAGGGAGGAGTTGAGGGCAGCAGGGGGGAGGTGTTGAGGGCAGCAGGGGGGAGGTGTTGAGGGCAGCAGGGGAGGAGTTATGAGCGGCTGGGAGGAGTTATGAGCGGCTGGGGAGGAGTTAAGAGCGGCGGGGGAGGAGTTAAGAGCGGCGGGGGAGGAGTTAAGAGCGGCGGGGGAGGAGTTAAGAGCGGCGGGGGAGGAGTTAAGAGCGGCGAGCAGGCAGGAGGAGTTGTGAGTTGTGCGAGCCCGCAAGCGTGAGCAACGGCTCGAGCGGGCTCGTATGCTCACAACTATATATGTGATATTCTGTTGTTCTGTCACTTTCAAACATTCAAGTTGTTGTTGTATGATCCGAATGTCATTTAAATCACTATGTCACTTTTATTTATCCTGGTATATATTCCCATTTTTATAGTGACTTACTATTGTAGAATCATTGTGTATAATATAGAGTTTTCAGACTGGTTAGAGGGTCTTTTTAGCTAAATTCCCCATATTTACATCCCTCTATTTTGTCTCAAACATTTCTTATGTGCTCCATTTCGGATGTCACATAAATATCAAATATTAGCATTAATTCCACATTTAAAGATGCGTTCGTTATCGCATATATACAGATATTCCTTCTCTGTAGTACCAGGCTATCCCGTGTACTACAAAGCTAGCCATATTAAGGGTCCCGTTCCAATTTTTTGTGCAGGTACTTGTGGTGCATCTTGTTCCATAACTTAATAGCCAATCAATCTCAATTCCTTTAAATTTCAGCTCTGTGGGAAAAATAGGCTGTAACAATCTATGTTATCAAGTTATGGTCTGCGGTTCCATTAATTTTGACTCAAAGCCCATTCCAATAGCATTTAATATGAAACAAAGAAAAAGTACGCAAATGTAAAATAAATATTGTATAAAACATTCTCAAGGTACATCTGCTGCTTCATATACACTCATCAGCAAAGTTAGCGGTTTGATTCTCCATACATCTGTGAACGGCAACTATTGGCAATATTAAACCTCAACATAACATATATCAACTGCAATGGTAACACAGACTCCAGTACTCAAGAGGTTAATACAAATCAGGAAACCCACATGGCCTTCTACAGGTGCTTCAATGAATTGCCACATCCCAAACAACAGTTATCAACAACATGGATCGAGAGCACAACAGAGCACTGAGAGATAATTTATGTCATATCCATGGGAAGGTATGTCATGTGCACAATACCATTATGTGTTATAAACTGGGGTGTAAGAACTGTCAGCATGGGCAGCCTCAGGCCTTAAAGAAAGGAGTGGTGGACACTGATTGCGGCTAAATGTGGACCGGTAATCCATGCTGGAAGTGAACCTCAACAGACAAATTATTATATAGCACAGGTCATACACAGGATTGTGTAAGAGGAGCAGTTAAGGGACAAGGTGTTATAGTCACAGGGACATGGGGATATAGAGCCAAAGGCCGACAAGGAGGATCACATTTATGTGGATTAGCTCTTGAGGAAGGCCAGCAAGAGCCCAAGGAGGCAGTGGAGAAATAGAAGGAGTCCCAGGGAACTTATCTTCATCAACAGAAATCTTGTATCTTAAGTCCCCTAAGATTGCTGTTCTGCATGTGAGAATATATTTCCATAAAATAAATATGTAAAAATGCATCTAGTGTTAGTGTATTAGCTATGAAAATACCATGTGATTTGTTCAAAACCCCTTCTGCATGTTGATCATCCAGAACAGTGTTATGATGTAATGATTTAGTATTATTACCTTCCCAAATATGTATTATTGCTGTTCACACATAATGTAGAAATATGTGCTAGCAACATATAAAATACTGCATGAACAGACTGGTCACACTAATTCAGGCGGCATCTTAACCCCACGCCTGTGTCATTGTTATGGTCTGTACTGTTCACATGAACATGTTACTGAGAGTAAATAAGGCTACATATTTGATCATGATGTTACACTTAATGTATATGTCAGGTGATGTGTGCACCAATATGTGATTTGGTGTTACATTTTAATGATGTTAACATTATATTTAATGTGCATTCACTAGAGGATTGGAGAGAGCAAAACAAAAAATAATAAAGTTTTATTCACATTTTTAGGAGACAACGTCGATTAAAAACTCTTTAAAACCAAGGGAAATAGGAAATAATTCCTTAAAAACATTTTAATATTGAATCCCTTCTTTTACACACTTTTGATAAGTGAAATATTAGTGTTTGGGGGATCAGTACATGATCTAATTTCCCCTTGTCTTATCTTATTAAGTGTTAAATTATGTTAGGTTTGGCTTCCAGACTCTTAGGAAATATATCTCTTTACTCAATATTAGAGATATTATATTTATATTCTGTTGTTCTGTCACTTTCAAACATTCAAGTTGTTGTTGTATGATCCGAATGTCATTTAAATCACTATGTCACTTTTATTTATCCTGGTATATATTCCCATTTTTATAGTGACTTACTATTGTAGAATCATTGTGTATAATATAGAGTTTTCAGACTGGTTAGAGGGTCTTTTTAGCTAAATTCCCCATATTTACATCCCTCTATTTTGTCTCAAACATTTCTTATGTGCTCCATTTCGGATGTCACATAAATATCAAATATTAGCATTAATTCCACATTTAAAGATGCGTTCGTTATCGCATATATACAGATATTCCTTCTCTGTAGTACCAGGCTCTCCCGTGTACTACAAAGCTAGCCATATTAAGGGTCCCGTTCCAATTTTTTGTGCAGGTACTTGTGGTGCATCTTAAGGAATTATTTCCTATTTCCCTTGGTTTTAAAGAGTTTTTAATCGACGTTGTCTCCTAAAAATGTGAATAAAACGTTATTATTTTTTGTTTTGCTCTCTCCAATCCTCTAGTGAATGTATGTGAAGTAGGTGTTACGCACCATGAGAAAGTAATTATACCTCCCACCACTAAAATATATATTTATCAGTGGTTTAATCCACAAACCTTGGGTATTTAATTCAAATTGTCAGGTACTTTATCTTATTCCTCTAGAAACATTACTCCCTTCTAAATAAGAAAGAAGATGGCAAGTCTGAATATAGACAGCTGGAAATTTGCAAACTTACATAATGAAGCAGCAGAAAGCTTCAATCAGACAACGATAGAAAGGAAAGATGAGGACACTAATATAAGATCTGCTTTTAAAGACCTGAATAATAATTTAAAAAAACAAGTGAGAATAGTATGGGAATTGACAAGCTTAGAAAATTACATTAAGCAAAAAATAATACCAAGAGGTTTAAGGATCAAGATAATGCCGGCAACCAATTTAATAAATGAAGTCTTCTTAAAGAAATGGACAGACATCTTATCACAATGTTCATTAGATTTAATGGAAATAATAGTGCAAACTGAAAAAAATCACTTGGAAACATTTAGTGCCAACCTAGAAGAGAGTCAAAAATTAGTTGAAGCTTTTAAAGACAAAACAGATTATGAACTTAACTGTCAAAAGCTTAATGAAAACTTGGAAAGGTTCAAGAATGAAATTAGAACTAGAAAACAGAAGAAATTCTTGAGAGATAAAGATGATTACAAAAATAATCGGATATATAGATTCCCCACAAAAAAGACTAGAACAACTAAAATATCATCTGATATAAGCTCATGGGAATATGAGACGTCAGATATAGAGGATCCCACTGTAAGATCAGGAGCGAGGGGAAACATGAACCTGACACAAAGAGAAATAAGAACTAGGTTAGCTCAAGAACAAGAATATGAACATGGACAGGAGAAAGGTTTTTTAGACAAGGTCCGGTACATAAAGAGAGGCAAAAGGAAAGCAATAAATACACAAACAAGACCAAATCGATATCAAAGCCCTCAAAATTAGGGATAAACCCTAATAATCCAAGACCAGAAAACCAACTACAAATAATGAACCTGTCAACTTTTGCACTAATTGATGCACACAAGTCTGTCTTAGAGAAGGGTCTTTCATTTGTCCCCTCATCTAGAGTGGACTTATTTACTAATATAAAAGATCTGAACCTCTTTGGTAGAAAATTGGCTCTTTATAAGTTTTACAAAATGAAAACAATGAAAGAATATGTCCATTTAAATATTGATAAGGAAGATTATGATATATTTATGGATATGATGGCACTGATAGAAGAGAATGAAAACCAGGATCATACCCTAATAGAACAGGGGGCCCCAAAAATATGGAAAAAAAAGAGCAAATTCACTCCCCAAATTAATGACTACCCAAATATAAGTGTGTTTGTACAGCAGGTAACTAAAGAACTTGAAAAACTATACACACAAGAACAAAGATCAGTTTACAATTTGAGTATGAAGGAAAATAGAGCTTTGAGGGAGCTCCAAGATTGTAAGAATATACAAATAAAACCAGCAGACAAAGGGGGGAACATAGTGATAATGAACAATGATGACTATAAGAAAATGTGTGAAAGGATCCTAAAAGACAAAACAACTTATGAAGTATTGAGGGGAGACCCTACTTGTACTTATAAACAGGAACTTAAACTAATCCTGGATAAAGCTCTGATTGAAGGATTAATAAATAATAATACACATGATTTCCTATTACCAAAGAATCCAACTAATCCAACATTCTATGCCCTCCCAAAAGTGCACAAAAAGATACTCCCTATACCGGGTAGACCGATTGTATCCGGGAATAATAATCTATCTGAAAACATCAGTAAGTTCCTTGATCACCATCTCAGCAATCTGGTCACAGGTCTTCCCTCGTATATCAAAGATACTACAGACATATTGAGACAATTGGAAGACACTGTAGTACCTGCTGGAACCTGGCTTGTTAGCATAGATGTGGAAGCCCTCTATAGCTCCATACCCCATATACAGGGTATTGAGGCAGTGAGTTTTTTCCTAAGAACAAGAGGAACAAAAGCAGAACAATTTAATGAGTTCCTACTAACTCTATTGGAATTCAAACTAACCAAAAACTATTTCATCTTTACTGACAAATGGATACATCAGATTAGAGGCACAGCAATGGGGACGTCATGTGCCCCCAACTATGCCAATCTTTTCCTAGGGTGGTGGGAAGAGAGATGTGTCTTTGAAGAATCTATGAACAACATCACGCATAACATATTAATGTGGAGACGGTTCATAGACGATATTATCATCTTCTGGACTGGCACAAAAGGACAACTGTCTCTCTTTATAGACACCCTTAATAAAAACACCCTAGGCCTAAAATTTACGTATGAAATAAATCAAACTGAATTGGCCTTTTTGGACCTGAAAATAACAAAGGATGAAATGGGAAATATTAGCACTACAACGTATAGGAAAGAAACAGCGTCTAATAGTCTATTAGAATGGTCAAGCCAACACTATGGACCCCAAAAAAAAGGTATACCCAAAGGCCAATACCTACGTATTCGTAGGAATTGTAGTGACGACATCTCCTTTAAAATTGAGGCTGATGAACTAAGGAAACGATTTAAAAATAGAGGGTATCCGAATAAATGCCTAAAAAGAGCATATGAATATGCAAGAAACATAAAAAGAACAGATTTATTAAATACAACAAAAGATCAGGAACGTCCAAATATACAAAAAGAAAAAAGCTCAAGTGAGGAAAGTGAGATAATACGATGTATACTGACGTATGGACATAACTCAGAGCAAATCAAAGATATTTTCTCTAAGTTCTGGTATTTATTAACTGCAGATGAAGATCTGAGAACTAAAGTTACTCAAAATAGTTCCATAACATACAGACGGAGCCCCAATTTAAAGGATTTACTAGTACATAGCCACTTCCAACAAGACAAACAAAAAGAAAAAATGTGGTTGAAGCCCCTAATAGGATGTTACAAATGTGGACGATGCAAATACTGCAATTTCATAAAACCAAGCAAGGAATTTATTCACCCAATAACAAATAAAAAATATCCTATAAAAGATTTCTATAACTGTAAAACAAAGGGGGTCATATATGTAGTGCAATGTATTTGTACGAAGATCTACGTCGGTAAAACGAGTAGGGAGCTGAGACGTAGAATGGGAGAACATATCTGCTCCATCATAAATGAATATGACACACCAATTGCACGACATGTAAAATTAAAACATAAAAAAGACACATCTGTGTTAAAATTTTGTGCAATAGATGGAGTCAAGCTGGGCCCAAGAAAGGGAGATCTAGATCTGATGCTACTCAAAAAGGAATCAAAATGGTTTTATGAGTTACAGGCACAAACACCAAAAGGACTGAATGAGGGATTCTCATTCAGTGCATTTCTCTAATCTTTGTAGAGGTGTGCATAATACTAAACATGATGACGTTAGATTTGGCCCCTTTATATAAAATACATTCAAGTATTACCCTGGATATATCTATAGCCACTCATAAAAACAGCAGAGAAAAGGCTATATAGTATTGATCATCTTAAAATAGATTTTAAAACTTCTCTTCAATAAATAGAAAAATCAAGATATGGAAGGATAGACTTAGAAAACTATCACGTAAAGGCACTATGAGCATCTATATTGATAATCATGATAAGAGATTAACATTAAGAACATCATAAAGTATCACTAATAATTAATATTAAGAACATCATAAAGTATCACTAATAATTTGACATAGCAGAAATTAAAATCACCATTTATATATAAAATGAGCACTTTTGTGTTGTTATTACTCTATCAAAGAAGTTTTCTTTATTTTTGTATATAAATATGAACACAGTGAATTGATTTTCATTTTTTTTAAAAATGAATTTTATGATAAAAGTACACATAAGGTTTATTCACCACTATTATACCAAGCACTATAATTCTTGGTGTTTGATTACATAAGAATTATGTTATAAATGTCTAAAAGCACTTTTAGCACTTTAAGTAGTCCCCCATTTTAAAATCACTATTGATGTATATAGATATGAATACTATTTTATAGCACATTATAAGGTTTTTATCCTCTTATAGATTGTAGTTATTTAAATATATTATAACTCTTGCACATATTAATTTTCAAAGATATATTCCACCTACTAAATATATATTATTGAATCTAGGCTGTGTAACCATATCTTTATTATCATGCTGATTAATACTGTTTATTGTAAATAGAAGACATGTGCATATATGTGTGCTCATATATATGCTTTTGTGTACACATACTCATAGAATAAAATGCAATAACTGTGAAATACAAGATGTCCAAAAAGTACAACTACTCTATCTTTCTTTGTTTTCATTTTATAATAAGGGAATGTATTTGAACTTACTAATCCGAAATAATGTAAAGGATTTAAATTAAGCTTGCCATTCTATGTCTATATTTACCCTTCTCACTTGGTGAGAGTTCAAGGGTAACCATAGCAACTTATACATTATAAATAGGAGGCTCCGTTGAGGTCCTCGCCCCTCCCTTTGAAAAAGTCACGTCTAAGTGACGAAACGTGCGTCAGGGTTGCGTCTGACGTCAGACGCTCACACTGTGAAAAGGCAGAGCTTCCAGCTTAAGCTCCGTGAACTGGGAGCATAAAGTCACTTTCTTGTGCCCTGATTTGTAGTACACGGGAGAGCCTGGTACTACAGAGAAGGAATATCTGTATATATGCGATAACAAACGCATCTTTAAATGTGGAATTAATGCTAATATTTGATATTTATGTGACATCCGAAATGGAGCACATAAGAAATGTTTGAGACAAAATAGAGGGATGTAAATATGGGGAATTTAGCTAAAAAGACCCTCTAACCAGTCTGAAAACTCTATATTATACACAATGATTCTACAATAGTAAGTCACTATAAAAATGGGAATATATACCAGGATAAATAAAAGTGACATAGTGATTTAAATGACATTCGGATCATACAACAACAACTTGAATGTTTGAAAGTGACAGAACAACAGAATATAAATATAATATCTCTAATATTGAGTAAAGAGATATATTTCCTAAGAGTCTGGAAGCCAAACCTAACATAATTTAACACTTAATAAGATAAGACAAGGGGAAATTAAATCATGTACTGATCCCCCAAACACTAATATTTCACTTATCAAAAGTGTGTAAAAGAAGGGATTCAATATTAAAATGTTTTTAAGGAATTATTTCCTATTTCCCTTGGTTTTAAAGAGTTTTTAATCGACGTTGTCTCCTAAAAATGTGAATAAAACTTTATTATTTTTTGTTTTGCTCTCTCCAATCCTCTAGTGAATGCACATTAAATATAATGTTAACATCATTAAAATGTAACACCAAATCACATATTGGTGCACACATCACCTGACATATACATTAAGTGTAACATCATGATCAAATATTTAGCCTTATTTACTCTCAGTAACATGTTCATGTGAACAGTACAGACCATAACAATGACACAGGCGTGGGGTTAAGATGCCGCCTGAATTAGTGTGACCAGTCTGTTCATGCAGTATTTTATATGTTGTTAGCACATATTTCTACATTATGCGTGAACAGCAATAATACTTATTTGGGAAGGTAATAATACTATATCATTACGTCATAACACTGTTCTGGATGTTCAACATGCAGAAGGGGTTTTGAACAAATCACATGGTATTTTCATAGCTAATACACTAACACTAGATGCATTTTTACATATTTATTTTATGGAAATATATTCTCACATGCAGAACAGCAATCTTAGGGGACTTAAGATACAAGATTTCTGTTGATGAAGATAAGTTCCCTGGGACTCCTTCTATTTCTCCACTGCCTCCTTGGGCTCTTGCTGGCCTTCCTCAAGAGCTAATCCACATAAATGTGATCCTCCTTGTCGGCCTTTGGCTCTATATCCCCATGTCCCTGTGACTATAACACCTTGTCCCTTAACTGCTCCTCTTACACAATCCTGTGTATGACCTGTGCTATATAATAATTTGTCTGTTGAGGTTCACTTCCAGCATGGATTACCGGTCCACATTTAGCCGCAATCAGTGTCCACCACTCCTTTCTTTAAGGCCTGAGGCTGCCCATGCTGACAGTTCTTACACCCCAGTATATAACACATAATGGTATTGTGCACATGACATACCTTCCCATGGATATGACATAAATTATCTCTCAGTGCTCTGTTGTGCTCTCGATCCATGTTGTTGATAACTGTTGTTTGGGATGTGGCAATTCATTGAAGCACCTGTAGAAGGCCATGTGGGTTTCCTGATTTGTATTAACCTCTTGAGTACTGGAGTCTGTGTTACCATTGCAGTTGATATATGTTATGTTGAGGTTTAATATTGCCAATAGTTGCCGTTCACAGATGTATGGAGAATCAAACCGCTAACTTTGCTGATGAGTGTATATGAAGCAGCAGATGTGCCTTGAGAATGTTTTATACAATATTTATTTTACATTTGTGTACTTTTTCTTTGTTTCATATTAAATGCTATTGGAATGGGCTTTGAGTCAAAATTAATGGAACCGCAGACCATAACTTGATAACATAGATTGTTACAGCCTATTTTTCCCACAGAGCTGAAATTTAAAGGAATTGAGATTGATTGGCTATTAAGTTATGGAACAAGATGCACCACAAGTACCTGCACAAAAAATTGGAACGGGACCCTTAATATGGCTAGCTTCAGTGCCCCCCCCCCCCCACTTGAGGGACTGACACGTGGTTATAAGGGATCGCATTATCTTAATGTTGTCTTAGAAGAAACAGAACTATGAGGAGACCTTCAAATGGCCACACCCAAATTCCAGGATCAGCCTTAAATCAATTCTGATCAACTGGAAATAATAAGCTGCTCAAGGAAGTTATCTCTTTCAGACCTCCTGAGGAAACGTCTGCCCCACACATAAACACCTTGTAGCACCATGTACATATATACACAGCCTCAGCCTTTTTTACTTATCTATACTCATTCAAAATGTATCATTTATTTTATTTCTTTATCATTAACCAAAGGAAGTTACATTTAATACATATCCACAGAGGTCCACATAGTTAGAACTCTGGTATTCCCAGTACTAACATACAGATGTGAGACTGGTTTATAAAGAAGACTCAGTGCCGTAGAACTGACCTTTGAATTGTGATGTTTGAGAAGACTGCTTAGAGTCCACTGGACTGCAAAAAGATCTAATAAACCAATACTTCAGGAAATTAAATCAAACTGTTCACTAGAAGGTTTGATCATGAGTGTGAAGCTCAAATATTATCTCCATTTCATGAGAAGACAAGATTCCTTGGAGAAGACTATGATGCTTGGAAAAATTAAAGGCACACGTAGAAGAGGATGACAAAGGCGGAGATTGATATATGAGGTCACTAAAGCAATGAACATGAGCTTTATGGAGCTTAGAGGGGAAGTGACTGACAGATGTGCCGGGCATGCTGCAGTCCAAAAGTTCCTGGTCAGTTGGACACGACTCAATGAAAACACAAAAACAACAGTGTAGATTACTGCCGTGTTTACTTTGCACTTGTCCAGATTTAGTTGCATTAGACAAATACTCAATACATCCACATTCTGGTTGATTACTGTTGCATTGAAACAAAAACAAATTTATTGGTTTTTATTAATGTTTTCCTATTACAAAATCAAACTGTACTTCAAAAATGAATACAGATACTTTGATGGCAGACTGGGCATTATACACAGTTAGTTTTCCATTTTTAGATTGACTTAAAGGATTAAAACACTGACCCTTTCTGCAAAAAAAGGTAATAAAACCATATATGTTGTCTGCCATGTTGTGCATGAGAGAGTCTTATTGGAAATACCACTTCACATTCTATATATGGCACCTAGCGAGCATATAATGTAAATATCACTAAAGAAATACTGTGTCAGTATCTGTGTATCAGGATTGTTCAAATACATTACAAGAGGTCACACAGAAAGTTTTGAAATTTTACATCTATTTTATTTTTCAAGAAACATTTAGTTTAAAATATATATATATATATATATATATATATATATATATATATATATATAATGCCTAAAAATTACGCCATTAATTTATATAAGATTAACCACCCTTACTGTGAAGAACCCTTTTCTTTGTTTAAGGTGAAATCTTTTTACTTCTGACCTCAAGGAATGTCCTCTTGAATGTCCTCTTGGTTGTCCACAAGCAGTCCCAAATCCCTTTCAATATCTGATACACCTAGATTTGCTCCATTAAGATTATAATTTGCATGGCTATTTTTCCTTCCCAGATGCATAACCTTACATTTATTCGTATTAAATCTCTTCTGCCATTTAGATGCCCATTACTCAATGTTATGTAAATCCCATTGGAGGGAATGCACATCATTATCTGATTTAATTACCTTGCACAACTTCGTGTCGTCAGCGAAAATGGAGACACCACACTCCAATCCTACCTCTAAGTCATTAATAAATATGTTAAAAAGGAGAGGACCTAATACTGCACCCTGAGGAACCCCACTTACCACATTAATCCAAATGGAGTATGTTCCATTTACAACAACCCTTTGCTTCCTGTCTTTTAGCCAGCTCTCAATCCATGAGCAGATATTTACTGCAATTCCTGTATCTCTTAGTTTGCACAATAGTCTCCCATGTGCACTGTATCAAAAGTCTTTGCTAAATCCAATAAGACTACATCCACTGAGTTGCCTTGATCCAGGTTTCTATTAACCTCCTCATAGAAACTAATTAGATTTGTTTGACATGACCTATCCCTCATAAATCCATGTTGACTACTACTTATAATCCTGTTAAAAAAGATATATTATTGTATATTATTCTGTATTAACCTTTCTAAAAATGTTTCCACTACAGAAGTTAGGCTTTGCTTTGCTCTTGCTCCATTTTTGAATATAGGTGTCACATCTGCTTTTCTCCAGTCATCTGGTAGAGACCCTGTGTTGAATAAATCTTGAAAAATTAAATATAATGGTTGGCTATTAAAGAACCCAGCTCCCTCAGTACCCGTGGATGTATTCCATCAGGACCCGGGGCTTTATTAACATTTATTTTTTTCAACCTCTTTTGGATTACTTCCGGTGTTAACCAATTATTTGGCAAAGGTAGTGTAGCCCCATTATGTCGCAGTGTCCCAACCACTGGTACCTCCCTTGTGTAAACCGACAAAAAGAACCTATTTAGCTCATCTCCCTTTTCCTGGTCACTAATTTTCATATGGCCTGTTTCACATTGTAATGTTCCTATAGCTTCCTTCCTCCCCTTCTTACCATTAATATACTTAAAAAATATTTTCGGGTTAGTCTTACTCTCTTTTGCAATTAATTTTTCATTTTCTATTTTAGCCAGTCTAATCGCCCTTTTGCAAGCCTTGTTGATTACATTGTACTCCTTAAAACAGTCTCTGTTTCTTCTTGTTTGTATAATTGAAATGCCTTCTTTTTACTCCTTATCTTGATCTTTAAATCATTGTTAAGCCACATTGAATGGGATTTACTCCTTTTACTTTTATTCCCACACAGTATATGCCGATGTGTATGTATATTTAGTAAGGATTTAAATGTTGTCCATTTATGTTCAGTGTTTTTACCTATCAGTTCTCTGTCCCAGTCTATACTTTGTGCTGCTGTCCTTACACCATTAAAATCTGCCCTTTCAAAATTAAGAGTTTTTGTTGGCCCCTTAAAATTTAGTTTTTTTAATTCAAGCTCAAATGAGACTGTGCTGTGATCACTGTTTTCCAAAGGTTGCCCTATTCCAACATTTGATACTATATCAATATTATTTGTGATGACTAAATCTAGGATAGCTTTATTTCTAGTAGGCTCTTGTATAACCTGGGCCAGATAATGATCCCTGAGTGTACTCAAGAACCTGCTCCCCTTAGCTGAACTGCTGGTCTCATTATCCAGTTTATTTCAAGGTAATTAAAATCTCCCATTATTAGAACTTGCCCATGCTTAGCTGGATTTCCAATCTGTAACAATAATTGTATTTTCTCACTTTCAGCTTTATTTGGGGGTTTATAGCATACTCCTACTAATATTCTTTTGGAATTTGCTGCTCCGCTATTTAACTCTACCCACAAACATTCAACTTTATCACTAGGTCCACCATAAATATCTTCTCTGACTATAGGCTTAAATTCAGGCTTAACATACAGACAAATCCCTCCTCCTCTTTCACCATTGCCTCTATCTTTCCTAAATAGGTTATAACCATCCAGATTAACAGTCTAGTCATGAGATTCATCCCACCACATTTCAGTAATGCCTATTAAATCCCATTTTCATTAATTGCTAATAGTTCTAACTCTCCCATTTTTCCTGACAGGCTTCTGGCATTAGCAAGCATACACCTTATGTTATGAGTCTGTAGTTCTGAAGTGCCTGCCACTGTACTTAAGGTTACTTAGTAGTACCTCCCTATTGACTATACTACCCCTCATCTCCTCCCCTATGAGTTGTTAATTCATCCCTTATATCCTCTACACTTTCTACCCCATTACTTATATCTAGTCCCTCCCCCCCACCTACTAGTTTAAAAACTCCTCCAGCCTTTCTACCATCCTATCCCCTAGCACAAAAGCTCCCTCATCATTAAGGTGCAATCCATCCCTACTGTAGAGATTGTACCGAAGTGAGAAGTCAGCCCAGTGCTCTAAAACCCAAACCCCTCCTTATTGCACCACATTTTTAGCTATGCATTAACCTCCCTAAGCTCCTTCTGCCTCCCTGGGCTAGCAAGTGGCACTGGTAGTATATCAGAAAATACTACCTTGGAGGTCCTTGCCTTCAGCTTATTACCTAGTTCTCTAAAATCATTCTTTAGGACACTCCATCTTCCACTAACTTTGTCAATGGTACCAATATGTACCAAGACCGCTGGTTCATTTCCAGCCCCTCCCAATAATTTGTCTACCCGATCCATAACATGACGAACCCGAGCACCCAGGAGACAGCAAACTGTTCGATTGTTCGGATCACAAATCACCCAGTCTACCTTCCTAATAATAGAGCCCCCTACAACCAAAAAATGTTTGTTGCTCTGCCTATTCTTCCCTCTCTCTCCTGCAGTAGAGCTGTTCTCCCGGCTGTTAGAGGGAACAGCTCTATATGGTGAGGAGGTTAGTAGGAACCTGGATCAAGGCAACTCAGTGGATGTAGTCTTTTTGGATTTTGCAAAGGCTTTTGATACAGTGCCACATGGGAGACTATTGGGCAAACTAAGGGATACAGGAATTGCAGTAAATATCTGCTCATGGATTGAGAGCTGGCTAAAAGACAGGAAGCAAAGGGTTGTTGTAAATGGAACATACTCCGATTAGACTAATGTGGTAAGTGGGGTTCCTCAGGGTTCAGTATTAGGTCCTCTCCTTTTTAACATATTTATTAATGACTTAGAGGTAGGATTGGAGTGTGGGGTCTCCATTTTCGCTGATGACACAAAGTTGTGCAAGGTAATTAAATCAGAAAATGATGTGCTTTCCCTCCAAGGGGATTTACATAAAATTGAGGAATGGGCATCTAAATAGCAGATGAGATTTAATACGAATACATGTAAGGTTATGCATCTGGGAAGGAAAAATAGCCATGCAAATTATAATCTTAATGGAGCAAATCTAGGTGTATCAGATATTGAAAGGGATTTGGGAGTGCTTGTGGACAACCACCTAGGTAACAGTGCTCAAAGCCAAGCAGCAGCTGCAAAGGCAAATAAAATATTATCATGTATTAAGAAGGGTATAGAAGCCAGGGGAGCAAATATAATTCTGACACTATACAAATCTCTAGTACGCCCTCATTTGGAATATGGAGTACAATTTTGGGCACCACCTCATAAAAAGGACATTTTAGAGCTGGAAAAGGTACAGAGAAGGGCAACAAAACTAATAAGGGGAATAGAGGGGCTAAGTTATGAAGAAAGACTAACCAAATTAAACTTATTTTCTCTAGAAAAAAGGCGTCTAAGAGGAGATATAATTACCTTATATAAATACATCCAGGGTCAGTATAAAGATTTGTCGGGGGAGCTTTTTGTGCCAAGAGGTTTTCAACTGACAAGAAGTCATCCCTTGAGGTTAGAAGTAAAAAGATTCCACCTCAAAGAAAGAAAAGGGTTCTTCACAGTAAGGGTGGTTAAGCTGTGGAACTCTCTACCAGAGGAGGTGGTGACAGCGGATTCGATAGATAACTTTAAAAGGGGACTAGATTTATTTCTAATTAAAAATGGTATTCAGGGTTATCATGGATAATTAGAGAGACAGTAATGATCCAAATTTTTTACATTTCCCCTTGAGACAATTGGCTAAGTCTAGCTTGTTTTTTTTTTTTTTCTATTTGCCTTCCTCTGGACTAATTAATAATAATAAAAAATTAATAAAAAAAAAACATTAAATAATTGATTAATAATTAATTAACAACTAATGAATTAATAGTTAATCCGCATATTGCAGATCAGAGGAGATCTTAAAAGGTTGAACTTGATGGACTGAAAGTCTTTTTTCAACCTTAAATACTATGTAACTATGTAACTATTTATTGTCATTCCTGAATGGACATCCCCAACAGTTTCACTCAATCTTGCAAATCTGTTGGTGTTTGCCAACTCAGAACTTGCATGCCTCCTCCTGTTCCCCCTGCTTCCCCTTGTAACTGTAACCCAACTACCTCCCTAGACATCCTCACTAGCCCCAGCTCCTCCCTCCATACTAGGCCCAGCTAAACTGTGCTCAGTGAGCACCAACCCCCTTTCCAGTGGAGCAATATCACTAAGTGCTGCAATTCTCCTCTCCAGATCTCCAATTTGAGCTTCCAGAAAAGCCACACACTCACACCACTCACAGAGGTATGGCCCCTGGATCATCTGTTCCAGTATTGCATACATGTGGCAGGATGTACACTGAGTGAGGTTGCCACTGGACTGACTCATAATTATTATTATTGTCTACAAAATTTAACTGGGAAAAATAATGAATATAAAATAATATATTTGTATAAAGTTTTCCTACTTTGCACTATAAATCTACCTCCTTTTATTTAAACTCCTTCGCTTTTACTGGAACTGCACTTGATAATAAAAATGTTTGCAAGCTCACAAGTTCGCCCCTTCTCCTGTTTATATTAACTTCTGCCATCTCAGCTGGACACAATTAGTGCACACTGCAATTTATCAGCCTTTACTTGTAATGTAAAACCACTTGGGAATATAAGTATTAGAGCAGCACAAGAATAATCGTATAATTTGCTTCATTCAAATTCATAGATTTCTCTGATTACAGCAGACCTATCCTGGCATGCAAAGTAGATTAAATACAGACAAATAACAAATGAGAGAAGCCACAGACAGGACGCTGTATAAATGCACTGCTTAGTTTTATATTAATATACAGATAAAGATCTCAGAGCAAACAGACCACAGCATTGGAGGTCATTCTGCAACATTAATATTTATTTCTGCATCTAAAAGGAAAAAAGAAAAATGCAGGAGGCCGACTTAGGTATCTTAGCTCTCACCATTCCCTCATTCTTTAGCGGCGTTCCTCTCAATGCTTTTATTCTGATGGTCAGTATCAGATCCTGGATTATGGGAGGATATCAAAGTACACCTGATCTCATCTTAACCATCCAAGGACTACTTAGCATCATTGCACAAACCTTGCTATTCATTATGAATATTATAAAGATCTGGAATAACTATTTATTTTCATACAACCAATACCTTCTCTATACCATTGCGTCTGTATCAGTCCTATCGAGCTCCTGGATTGCTGCCTGGTTATGTATCTTCTACTGCATCAAGATTGTCACCTTCCAGCACCGTCTCCTCACGTACCTAAGGCTGAGATTCACCAATTTGCTGCCTTGGCTGATCTCAGGATCCATTGTGTTATCCATTTGTCTGTTTACTCTTCTGTTGGTATTTACTGATCCTGCCATCAATTCAGGAAATAGCACAGCTTCCAGCAGAGAAGAAAATATTTTCTTTATAAAAAAAATATATATATTTGTGTATGGTGTAAACACAGGAGCTTCCATCCCATTGCTTCTGACTCTAATATCACTGGGATCGACCATCACCTCCCTCATCCTACACGTCCTGAGACTGCACCGAGGATCATCCACCATTAGCTTCTCTCATGTGAAAGCTCATGTTCATGCAGCTATGACCATGACCCTACTGCTAACACTGCAAATAGTCTTCTACTTAGCAAATATGGGTTTAACATTCACTAATCATAATACCCCTGTTAGTATATACTTGTTCTACCCCCTCCAGGCTCTTACACTGATTTTTGGAAACAAGAATCTTAAGCAATCCTGTGGGGTCTTCAGATGTCTTTGCAGAAGAGAAACTTCACAAGTAAATGAATAATTAGAGCACTTATTAAGTGAGAACGTCTTAATATGCTCCTAGAAATGTGGCCATTTATAGACCAGAAAAGGTTTTCTGTCACACAAATGGGCAACATTTAAAAGAGATTGTCTTTAGTCTTTCCCTGCACTTGCCTTATTGTGCATTTAAGAAATCAAAGAGAATAAGCAAATAAAATATCAATATAAACATTAATTTAATAAATACATTTTGAAGAACTACACTGGAAAATAAGCAACATCTTTTTTAGAGGTAAAAACTAATAAGACAAATTGTAGTTTATTACTTGTATATGTAATTATGCTGCAGGAAGCTTCGTAAAGAAAATGGCCGTCTCTAGTAAAATAATAATATCATATATGAGTGAGAAATGTAAAGACTGTGTATTTTATTTTATAGCAAATTATCAAGTTTGTTGTTCAAAGACCAAATAGAAAATATTCCCTGCAGTGACCCTTATAATGGAGGTTTAGTCAGCCAGGCTCAGCGGCCAGAGCTCGGGATAATGTATATACTGTATGTGTATATGAGTTTTACTTAGGACATGATATAGGTGGAAAATAACTATAAATATTACATTATATTATGTAGTGCAATGGTCATTATATGGTGCAGGGCTATAATCATAATGTGTAGGATTATACAATATTACTCTATATGTTTAAATATTGCTTGGATTTACTAGAAAAGTGTGTATGGAAATGAACTTGATATAACTATAAATATCCCTAATTCTGCTTGTCAGAGGACACCCATTCTAGCTATATGACTACATCTAGCATGGTGGCCATGTGTGTATGACGGCAGTAGCCTGTTTAGGGGCCAGATTACAAAGGTTCAACGAGATCTCCCACAAGGCTCCCTCTTAGTGAGAGAAGTTCTTATGGCCGAGTTTACTGAGTTATTACCTACAGGATGTAATCAAGCTCTATATTGGGATTGTGGGGAGTGTTAGTAGAATTGCAGAAGTTAGGAAGTAATTACAGTTTTATTTTGTACTAAGACTTTGGTTAACATTGTAGACATTGTACCTTCTACACAAGTCAATGAAGATGATTATCCATCTGAGATACCATGCTGGGAAAATGGTGAATGAGATCTAGCACATCTGTATATCTGACAAGCAGGGGAATACATTATACATCTGTAATAAAAAGTACATCAGCAATGTCATATGAGAAAGTATGTGTCATCATTACAATATATGTTAGGCAGTATCCAGAATCACACAAACGACTTGGACACCACAAGCTAAATCTTGCAGGACCAGCTTCCAGACATTGATGAGAAGAAACTGAAATCTGCATTACATATGTATTTAATGTAACTTCATTTGATGAATGTTACTGAATAAAGAACTAAAACAAATAATAAATAAGTACAAATGGTTGGGACGGTGTAAAAGCCGGAAAAGAGAACGGGATAAAAGAGGCACTTTATAAAATAAACTGATGCCGGTATCACTGGGATGTGTTGCATGGTCTTGAGAACAATATTTAAGAACCCATTTGATATTATACTTTATTAAACTTTTATGAAACAAAATATCCCCCAGAACACCCCAGAGGTTACAGACCATTTTCTGGACCCATGAAGTCAGTCCAATTGTAATGATATTGAGCTTTATCTGTATTAATACTGTTATTAGGAGCTACGACTTGTGGTGTAGGCCATGTCTAAAAGATCATGTTTAATAAATGGCTAAAATTACAAAAATAGAGCTTTTGTTTTCACTTTACACTCTGGGGTTTTAGCAAAATCTCATACAATTATTCTCCTTATGAAAGTCTGAGATCCTCTGAGGGTGATGATACCAAATATATATAGGTCACATATAATTATACCATACGCAGACCACATTATTCACCAACAATCCTATAACTTCAGAACAAAACTGTAAAAATATATAATGCCTGAAACAACCCAGATAGTTCAAATGTAGATGGCACGTTGTATTCCAAAAAAATTATAACCTAACTCATTTTTCCTAAAATAAAATATATATATAAATATGTCCCTATAGCTCTCTATCTACTTATTACATCAAGGCATACTAGATACGCAGGTCTCCACATGTTGTTTTTATCTATTACAGACCCCAAAATAGCAAGAATACATAAAGATTTCCAAAACTGAACTTTTTAGAAGGTTTAGAGGGTAGCATTAGAGAGAGACATATATACATATCAGTAATATGTGTGGTAATAAGGTCATTAGTTAATAAAAAAAAGCAAAACAAAAAAAGTGGACGGCATTGATTAAGAACCAATGACACAGAGAGAGAGAGTGTGCACAGAGAGCACAGAGAGCGAGAGAGTGCACAGAGAGAGAGAGAGAGTGTGTACAAATAGAGAGCACAGAGAGAGAGTACACAGACAGAGAGCACAGAGAGAGTGCACAGAGAGATAGAGCACACAGAGAGAGAGTGCCAAGACAGAGAGCGCAGAGAGAGAGATTGCACAGAGAGAGAGAGAACCACAGACAGTACACAGAGAGGGAGAGCACACAGAGACAGAGTGCACAGACAGAGATCTCACAGAGAGAGAAAAAAGAGGGAGGGGTACAGACAGAGAGAGAGAGGTAAAGAGCAAAAGTGCACACTGACAGACAGAGCACACACAGACAGCACAGAGAGAGAGTGCAGAGAGAGTGTACCGACAGAGAGTGCACAGAGAGAAAGAGACACACAGACACTGCACAGAGAATGCACAGACATAGAGCACAGATATAGAGTGCACATACAGAGAGTGCACAGAGAGATAGAGTGCACAGACAGAGAGCACACAATGAGAGAGTGGGAGGGGAGAGAGAGCGGTGCAGAGTTATATCACATAGAAAGTGCACAAAGACAGTGTTCCCAGAGAGAGCACAGAGAGAGAGTGTGCACAGACAGAGAGTGCAGAGAGAATACACAGAAAGCAGAGAGAGAGAGTGCACAGACATAGCACGCATAGATAGACATAGTTCACAGAGAGCACAGAGAGAGAGTGCACAAACAGAGAGAGCACAGCGAAGGAATGTGGGTGGGATACAGAGAGAGAGTTATAGAGTGAGAGAACACACAGACAGAGAGAGAGCAAACAGACAGTGCACACAGAGAGCTAGAGAGAGAGCACACACAGAGAAAGTTCATAGACAGAGAGCACACAGAGAGAGACAGACAGCTCACAGAGAGAGAGAGAGCACACAAAAAGAGAGTGCACAGACAGTGCACATAGAGAGAGGCAAAGAGGGAGGGATACAAACAGAGAGAGAGGTACAGAGCAAGAGCACACACAAACAGTGCACATAGAGATGGAGTGCACAGACAGAGAGCACAGAGAAAGAGAGAGTGCACAGACTAGAGTGCAAAGCAAGAGAGAGTGGAAGGGGTACAGAGAGAGAGGTACAGAGAGAGTGCACATAGACATAAAGTGTGGACACAGACAGAAAGAAAGCACAGGCGGAATGCACACAGAGTTTCACAGGCAAGACAGCCCACAAAGAGAGCACACAGAGAGAGACAGAGAGGGAGGGGTGCAGACAGAGAGGTACAGAATGAGAGTGCACACAGACAGAGAGATTGCACATAGACAGCACACACAGATAGCGAGAGAGAGCACAGACAGTGCACACAGAGCAACGGAGAGCACACAGACAGTGAACAGAGAACGCACACAGAAAGGGTGCACAGAGAGAGAAAGTTAACAGAAAACCCAAGACAGATAGAGAAGGAGAGACAGGACAGAGAGAGAGTGACAGATACAGAGCACTAAAAGAGAGACAGGACAGAGCGAGAGAGAGAAAATGAGAGAGAAAGGAAAGAGTGAGAGAGACAGGACATAGAGAGAAAGCACACAAAGACAGATAGAACTCACACAGAGAGCACACAGAGAATGCACACAGAGAGAGAGCATGCTGGGAACAAGAGATAAAGGAAAGAGAGAGACAGGACAGAGAGAGAGACAGGTCAGACAGAGAGACATACAGGACAGGGAGAGAGAGAGAAATAAGAGAGAGAGAGAAAGAGAGTGAGAAAGAGAGACACACACAGGACAGAGAGAGAAAGAAAGAGAGGAAGAAAGAGAAACACCGGACAGAGAGAGAGAAAGATAAGGAGAGAGAAAGAGAGTGAGAGAGAGAGGCAGGACATAGACAGAGTGACAGAGGACACAGAGACAGAGAGACACAGAAAGAGACACAGAAAGAGTACACAGACAGAGTGCATACAAAGACAGAGAGAGAGCATGCTGGGAACAAGAGAGAAAGGAAAGAGAGAGACAGGACAGAGAGAGAGACAGGTCAGACAGAGAGACATACAGGACAGGGAGAGAGAGAGAAACAAGAGAGAGAGAGAAAGAGAGTGAGAAAAAGAGACACACACAGGACAGAGAGAGAAAGAAAGAGAGGAAGAAAGAGAAACACCGGACAGAGAGAGAGAAAGATAGGGAGAGAGAAAGAGAGTGAGAGAGAGAGGCAGGACATAGACAGAGTGGCAGAGGACACAGAGACCGAGAGACACAGAAAGAGACACAGAAAGAGTACACAGACAGAGTGCATACAAAGAGAGAGAAAGAGAGGGAGAAGGAGAGAGAGAAAGAGAGAGAGAGAGAGAGACAGGACATCGAGAGAAAGCACACAAAGACAGATTTAATGCACACAGGGAGCACACAGAGAATGCACAAAGAGAGAGTGCACTGGGTACAAGAGAGAAAGGAATGAGAGAGACAGGACAGAGAAAGACAGGTCAGACAGAGAGACACACAGGACAAAGAGAGAGAGAGAGAGAGAGAAAGAAAACAGAGAGAGAAAGAGAGGGAGAAAGAGAGACACAAACAGCACAGACAGAATAAGAGAGAAAGAGAGGAAGAAAGAGACACATGGTACAGAGAGAGAGAAAGAGAGGGAGAGAAAAAGAGAGTGTGAGAGAGAGGCAGGACATAGACAGAGAGACAGAGGACACAGAGACAAAGAGACACATTACAGAGACACAGAGAGAGCAAACAAACAGAGAGCACCCAAAGAGAGAGAAAGAGAGGGAGAAGGAGAGAGAGAAAGAGAGCAAGAGAGAGAGACAGGACACAGAGAGAGAGGACAAAGCAAGAGAGCACACACAGAGAGCATACATAGAGCATAAGAGATCCACAGAGAGCGCCCACGCAGAAAGACAGAAAGAGCATGCACAGAGAGAGATAGCACACAGTGAGAGAAAGCACAGACAATTCAAAATCACATTCTATGATACAGTCATTTATGACGGGCAAGATTCTAGTATATATATATATATATATATATATATATATATATATATATATATATATATATATATATATTTATAACATAGTACAGTATGTGTGTGTGCATATTGTTTAAATAAGCAATTCACATAATTATTATTACTAATTTTTTTTTTTATGAAGCTTTATTATTTTTTATTTATTATATAAACAAAGGAACAGCAAATTATTCCTAAAAATCTCTGGTGCCTAAACCTATAGTAATCAAGCAACTTATAATAATTTGGAATATAGCACAAAATCAACAACGGCGATGATAAAAATTATATGTATATATTACATTATTTGTGATAGTATAAATGAAATTGTAAAGTAAAGGGACAGTCCTATGGTAAGGATACACTGGTTTAACCAATACCAATTACACTTATTTGTTAATGGTGCCACCCACAACCACTAGTGCTGCAGTGAAATCAAAGGAAGTGCTAAGCAGACATTGAAATATTCTAGTAAATAATTCAATTTTAAAGGAATGCTTACCTCCACAACCTACTTAACATACCGCAGGAATACAAAGATAAAAGATATGTTAGTTAAGAGCTTTTCCCAAGCTTCTATAATGCAAGGGACATGGTTAAGACCTACATCAGGCCGGCATCGCCGTGGACAGCGATGCAAATATGTACAGCCATGTAAATAATTTGTGGATCCATTAACATCAAGGAGTTTTCCATTGAAGGCCTTAGTTAATAGAGCCTCAAGATACGTAGTATACATAATGAAATGCCCATGCCCAAAACTATATGTTGGCAAGACAATTCGCCAATTGCGGCTTAGAATTTTGAAGCAAATATACTTGGTGGTGAAGGAGCTAATAAATACACTGTTATCTCGCCACATAAAACTCTTCCATAAGAATATAGCTGACTGCATGAAATTTTACGTCGTTGACAAGATGTCTACAGGTCCAAGAGGCATCCACCTCAATAAGCAGTTATTGCAAATATAAAGAAAATGGATATTTATTTTGAATATACACTACCCATATGGCCTTAATGAGGGGTTTGCTTATGCCCCTTTTTTTTTATAACATATTGACCTTGCAATGACTTGTGCCACTAAGAAAGACTCAGTAGTGTTCAGGTCACCTATGGTCCATTTTTGATCAGTCTATTCTTTGTCTGTAGGTACTATCATTGTATCATTAAATTATACCTCAAAGTGTAAAAATGATCATAAGACTTGGAAATCATGAATTTATAATTGATTTGTAACTATACATTTAATAGCAGAATCTAAGACTAATGGTTTAATAATAATAATTCACCTGTTATGAAATTTAATAATTTATGAGTCAAATCTTTATGGGAAAGTAGTAAGGCACGTTTTCATTATAATAATAATTTCCACATTTACACAGTATTTTCAATCTTAGTTTTGTATGCAATGTTTTGATGGCCTCATGCCGCACATCATTGGCACATAAAGCTTAAGTGATATTCAAAAGGATTTAGCCAAGTATACTGTATAATTGAGGATTTTAATCATCCCAGAAATACCATGTTTGGTTCATCTATGTCCAAGTTGGATATATTGGGACTGGTTCAACCCGTCAAACTCCAATATATAAGATCAAAATATTTATGGATTATGTGTGTACAAAATTATACTCTATCACAACGAATATCAGAATTCATGACTTATGGTTGTAAAAACTGTCTCGCCACTACACTTTGTATCAGTTTGTATGATGCATTCTTTGCCAAGAAAATAGCAGGACTTTATTCTGTTTAGAATGGAATCCATTCAAATTTACTGCATTGTGATATCATTATTTCTTTACTTTTGGCCATGCCATTTAGTTCCCTTGCATTGAATTATTTTATTTAAGATAGGGATATTATTCCCTTTATTATTGATAAAATATTCAATAAGTGACAATAAAGGTACTAATTCATACACTGCAGAACTAGTGCATTCTAGCGATTAACGCGTTAAATATATTTATTGACTGTTCCCATGATGTTCTCCTTTAATTATAATGATATCTGAATTTCCTTATACAATAGAACTTCCGTGTTCCAGTGTGAAATGCATGCAGCATGCTACTTACTGTACATCGTAATGAAAGCCTGCGAAACAAAGTCTGCGGTACACCCATGAGGAAGCCCTAGGGAGGGTGAAACGGACTGTCAGGGCCCAGTGTTACACACTGGATGGAAGGAGAAGCAATAGGCGACGGCTTACAAAGCAGCTCTGTGCCCTTATATCAATTTAAACAAACTCTATGAACCGCAAGTATATGCATATATGATACTTATGGTAATGTTTAGATGCTGTACACACTTTGGCACTGAAACACCTGCCAGGGGAATATCTAATATTAACTCCTACTCTTTATACTCTCCTATCCCTCAGTGTAATTTTGTATATAGTGTTTTTACATGTAATATATGCTTGGGTAGTATTCCTATGATTAAGCAGATTTTTGCTGTATATGAGGAATATCTTTATCACGATGAAGTGGAAGTAGGACATACCTTTAAATAGGGTGCCAATTTTGTTTTTGGGTGGTACCATTAACCAATAAGTGTAATTGGTATTGGTTAAACCAGTATATCCTTAACATAGGACTGGCCCTTTACTTTACAATATCCTTTATACTATCCCAAATAATTTAATATATACATATCTTTTTTATCATTGATTATTGAAGTAACTTCATATGTAACGGTAACATAGGATGTGATCTTGAATTGTCTGTGCTCTCTCTGTCTCTCTGTGCTGGCGCTCTGTTTGGATCTCTCACGCTCTATGCATTCTCTTTGTGTGCTCAAACTGTACATAGGATGCTCTGCTAAGTATATTTGTCAGCGAGGGTTGTTCTAGCAGCAGCAACATTCACTCCTCACTTACACACAGGTACATTCTGCATGTAACGTCAACACTGCACTGGCTCAGTCACTCGTGCCCGGGGAATGTAACCCCAACACTGCCCTGGCTCAGTCACTGAGGCCCGAGGAATGTAACCCCAACACTGCACTGGCTCCGTCACTCATGCCCGGGGAATGTAACCCCAACACTGAACTGGCTCAGTCACTCATTCCCAGGGAATGTAACCCCAACACTGCACTGGCTCAGTCACTCATTCCCAGGGAATGTAACCCCAACACTGCACTGGCTCAGTCACTCATGCCCAGGGAATGTGAACCCAATACTGTCCTGGCTCAGTCACTCATGCCTATCTGCTTCCAGGTACCATTGAATTGCAGAGACATACAGTGGATGACATCTAGGTGCCTTGTGTGAAATGAAATATTTCAATATTAGAACCATAAACACAGTCAAGATGTAATTATTCAAGACGATAAACATCGAAGTCAGGGGAGAAGGTGAGCCATTTGCTTACTCTGGGCCATATTAAATTAGAATCCGTTGTTCCCTCGGTCCTCGCAAAAGTTATCTTAGTGCTCTTTGCGAGGAAAGATTCCTCTATATGTTCCTCGCAGCCGCCATTGCGAGAAGACACCAAAAACAGCAGTACATAGGCTCCGAGAGAGCTACGTAGTAAAACGCTGTCATAAATCTAGGGGTAAACCTTTGGACCTTGGAAAAATCCCTACGGGCACAAAAAAGTGTTTGCAAGGGCTACTAAAGCCGGTACATGCTCCCTCGGAGCAGCCGACTCCCCTTGGAGCAGCCCAACTCAAATGCTTCCCCCTGCTCCCTAAACACATCCCCCTTATTGTAGATAGGGTTAATGAATTGTAGCTAGGGTTACTGTACTGTAGTTTGAGGTTCATGGATTGTAGTTAGTGGGTTAATAATATGTAGTTAGGGGGACATTTGAACTGTATTGTATTTATTGATGTATTGTAACTGTATGTGTTGTATTGCTGTATTGCAATGTAATGTGTAATATGTGCATGCATTATCTTTTCAAGGTCATAGTTCTTTTTTTCTGTAATGTCCTTTTTTATTTTCTGTAATGTCCTTTTTTCTGTAATTCTAGGTTTTATTATTTTCTGCAATTAGTGGGGTAATAGGGATTTTTTTAGCGTGATAGGTATATAGTGTAGGGTTTAACAGGGTAGAGTGGGAGTTAATAGTGTCGGGTAGGATAGAGTTTACTGGAGACAATCAGGGTTAAATAGGCCCAGTTAAGGTTAAGTAGGACGCTGCACGGATTGATACAGGGTCACTTCGGGGGTCCCGATGTTGACCTCCAGCATTGGGGGAGGTTCATTATATGTGCTGGGGGTTCTTGGAGTACCCCCTGCGGCAGGGCTTTTATGTAGAACTGCCGGGAGGTCACGGTTAGGACTCCAACTGCATGTGCTGATGGGGGGAGCCTGCAAGATCATCTCACAGGCTTTCACTTCTCCTGCCCTGTAGCTCTGTGTTTGACACAGACGGCCGCGCTGTGTAGCTCACACGATGCTCGCAGCAGGGCTAATTTAATACTGTTGTAACTTTTACAAATTTGAAGCACGTAAGGCTCTAGTTCTAACCTTGTATCTACGAGGCTTGAATTTAATATGGTTATCTATCTTTTGTTATCATCAGTAACAGTGTTTTGCACATATGATGGCTCCTTAAGGAGGTTAATCAATTGAGTCTTAATAACACAGGGTTCATTTCTGTAAAAACCTTGATGGGCTGCATAGCTGGGCTCAGTGTTGGAGAGATGCAGACCATAGACGGAGTGCAATGTTACACTTTCACATTCATGTACTGTGTATAAGGAAGTCTGCAACACTCAATGTATGTGATGTGTTTATGTTTTGTACATAGCTTATTATATACAAGTTATTATGACAAGTCATATAAAAATACAACATATTGACACAGTAATACCATCTATAGAATACTTCCATTGTGACTAATTCATATTATACAGTGAATAATTATTGCTTTTATTTACTTTAAACTTGGATCTCTTGTTCATACAGTATATAAATGAATATAAGCAGTGAAATAAGCTGGACGCACAAGCAGCAAATATGAAAAAATAAGGAAATGGAAAATGCAAAACTGATTTTTCATGCCATGGTACATTGCTTTCATAAACACAATGATTTTCATAATGTTCACTGGCCAGACTGGTAATGTAATCTGCAAATAAATGCACCCTATCGCTTAAAAAGTACATTTTACAATAAAATGTGTAGATATAATTACAAAATAAAGTGTATATTCAAGTATTTTTTGATAAAAGTAAAGATCAGCACAATCCTGTGTTGGATATTTTTATTTGGATGTGCACTGCATTATATGGCAATATCTATTTACATGACTAACTTATAATATCAGGAGACTGTCAACTTTCAATGGTATCTGCTCCATTTATCAAGTCCTGAAAAATTATAACAGGTTGGATCAATAGTTGTCAACATTTTTTGCTCATGACACAGTATTGTTTGGACACTGGACATTTAAGTTGGAAGCAGTATGGGAGAAGTGGGAGACTTGCACCAGTACGGCTTCCCTTCAATAAGAGCAGCAGTTGAGTTCTGCTCAAGCTTAAGGTCTACTCATCCCATTCCATTAAACTTCTCCTATAACTCTGTATAACCCATGAGTGTTCAGTTACAGTATAAGGAATGAGGTGTCCAATTTGTAACAACAAAATAAGAGACGCTCAATCTGAGAATGAACACAATCTAGTAAGTTTGTCCTATATGCCTGGTTACCTACTCAGAGAGCAGTATCTTTTAGCCACTTGTGCCCTTCACAGGGAGAAATATACTGTAGTATATTAGTAGGGTATCATCCAATAAAATGATCCATATATAAAATGTATTTATATATGCCAACATATTATTATCTAAATATATTATAAACAAATGTGAGAGAATACAGCCCCATTATTTCCAATAGAGTACATTTTCAAATTCTAAACAACTTGTGGATAAATTAACCACATAAAATACTCAACCAGCACAAATATGAACACATAATACTCTATTTTATGATTTTTGCCACTTACAATTTTTTTTTTTTTAATAATGATGGATAACATTTTATTAATTGATGGATTGCACCTTAATGATGAGGGAGCTTTTGTGCTAATGGATAAGATGGTAGCAGCTGGGGGAGTTTTTAAACTAGTAGGTGTGGGGGAGGGATGAGATAGAAGTAATGGGGTAGAAAGTGTAGAGGGGGTATGGAACGTATTAACTAATCATGGAGGAGGAGATGGGGAGGGGTTAGTACAGTCAACAGGGAGGTATTACTAAGTAACTCAAGTACAGTGGCAGGCACTTCAGTACTACAGACTCATAACATAAGGTGTATTCTCGCTAATGCCAAAAGCTTGCCAGGAAAAATGGGAGAGTTACAATTATTAGCAGTTAATGAGAAATGGTATGTAATAGGCATTACCAAAACATCTCATGACTGGACTGAGGGATTTGTCTGAATGTTAAGCCAGAATTTAAGCCTACAGTCAGAGAAGATATTTATGGTGGAACTAGTGAAAAAGATGAATGTTTGTGGGTAGAGTTAAATAGAAGAGCAGCAAATTCCTAAAGAATATTAGTAGGAGTATGCTATAAACCCCCAAATATAGCTAACAATGAGGAAATACAATTATTGTTACAGATTGGAAATGCAGCGAAGCATGGGCAAGTTCTAATAATGGGAGATTTTAATTACCCTGAAATAAACTGGATAAATGAGACCAGCAGTTCAGCTAAGGGGAGCAGGTTCTTGAGTACACTCAGAGAATATTATCTGGCCCAGGTTATGCAAGCACCTACTAGAAATGACGCCATCTTGGATTTAGTCATTACAAATAATATTGATATAGTATCAAATGTTGACATAGGGCAACCTTTGGGAAACAGTGATCACAACACAGTCTCAATGAGATTTAATTAAAAATATATAACTGTAAGGGGCTAAAGAAAACTTAATTTTAAAAGGGCAGCAATACAAAGTATAGACTGGGACAAAAAACTGATAGGTAAAAACACTGAACATAAATGGATAACATTCAAATCCTTACTAAATAAACATACACATCGGCATATACCATGTGGAAATAAAAGTAGAAGGAGTAAATCACATTCAATGTGTCTTACCTATGAATTAAAGATGAAGATGAGGAGTAAAAAAAAAGCATTTAAATTATACAAACAAGTGGGTACAAAGACTACTTTACGGGAGTACAAGGAAATCAACAAGGCAGCAAAAGGGCTATTAGGACTGGCTGAAATAGAAAATGAAAAATGAGTTGCAAAGGAGAGTAAGACTAAACTTAAAATAATTTTTAAGTATATAAATGGGAAGAGGGCCAGGATAGAGGCTATAGGAACATTACAATGTGAAACAGGCCATCTGATAATTAGTGACCAGGAAAAGGCAGATGAGCTAAATAGGTTCTTTTCTTCGGTATACACAAGGGAGGTACCAGTGGTTGGGACACTGCAACATAATGGGGTTTACACTACCTTCGCCAAATAATTGGTTAACACAGGAAGTAATCCAAAAGAGGTTGGAATAAATAAATGTTAATAAAGCCCCAGGTCCTGATGGAATACATCCAAGGGTACTGAGGGAACTGGGTTCTGCAATAGCAAAACCATTTTATCTAATGTTTGAAGATTCGCTCAACACTGGGTCTCCAGATGACTGGAGAAAAGCCAATGTGATACCTATATTTAAGAAGGCAGCAAAAGCAAATCTGGGGAATTATAGACCAGTGAGCCTCACTTCTGTAGTAGGGAAGCTTTTAGCTAGAATTATTTATATTTTGAATAAAGCAAGTTTATTTATTTATATTTTTCAGTAATACAAAGTGAAACAATAATATGGGAATACTTTCTTCTTTTTCCATTTTTATGCCTAACTATACAAAATAAGTTGTGCCCCCTGTGATGATCCAAGGGTAGTGGCAATACAAGCCCAGGGCCAACTGCTATAGACTACAGGTTAACTACACACAAGGACCGTTTGGATTCTTGGACATCTCAGCACAAGCACCCTGATATCTGGCGTCTGTAATGGTCAGGGTCCTTGCATTAGAAATCAGCACTTCCATATGCTACCAAGAGATTCCAGAGCTACTTCTTCTTAGGGGGCTTGATAAGACTTGTTACAGTCAAACCCACCCCAGCAGGATCCTACGATTTCTATATGCCTCAAAAGTAAACTGATTTATTTAAGAAAGCTATTTAAAGGAAACGGTAGCCATGGTTACCAACGCTACCGAGTGTGCTACACTGAAATAAATCTCTTATATATTGTAAGCCTGGGAGAAAGGAAGATAATTACATTGGTACTAGTATCAGGACACCCTTATATGATAATGCAGGATTTAAGGAAGTCTTCCATATATAGGTGTGAATCAATGGATAAAGTCTCTTCTAGTGATCAATGTGTCACTGGGAAGTGAACTATAGGGCATATAGTGTTAAAAAATACTATAAAGTGCTTAGTGCAGAGGATAATAAAATGATGGATGAAGTCCCAGATCATGAGGGACTATTTGATAAGTATCTATAGTGTGTAAATATAGGATAGAATCCTAGTGGAGGGCACCATCTAGTAAGAGGGGCAATAAAGGATAAACTCAAGTAATAGTGTAAATAAGGCAAGGGTGCCCTATAAAAGAAGCAAAGGATGTGTGCTATATCAAATAAAACATATATGTGAAACAAAAAAGTGAAAAAGTTAAATGAAGGGAGTATACGAAAAACCTTCATTTAACCCATTAGGTACTTGTGCTTGAAGTTTATAAATCCATTTAGATTCAGATTGTAATAGTTTTTTTTGGAAGTTGCCCCTTCTGGGTCCTGAAGTTACTGAATCTATGATGCAGAACTTAAGTACATCCGGATTGTTGTTGTGGCAATATTTAATATGTCTGGCTATGGGGGTATCATATTCATTGAGAAAAGAGTATATATGTTCCCCCATTCTACGTCGAAGCTCTCTACAGGTTTTACCTACATAAACCTTATTGCAAAGGCATGTGGCTATATATATTACTCCTGTAGATTTACAGTTAAAAAAGTTGTCAATTTCATAACTGAGCCCATTAATAGGGTGTGTGTAGTTTTTGCACGGTTTTACAAATTTGCAAAATTTGCATCTTCCACATTTGTACATTCCCTTAAGGGGTTTAAGCCATGTCTTGGTCTCAATTGGAGTATCATTGTACAAACTATGTACAATCATATCTTTGATATTGGTGCCTCTCCTATATGTTATGCTTGCCTTTGAAGTTAGAGCATCTTGTATGTCTTTGTCACTTGTAAGGAGATGCCAATGTTTTTCAAGAATGGTCCTAATAATGTCAGAATCATGACCATATGTCATTATGCATCTAATAAAATCCTGGTTGGATGCATCGTTAGTTTTGGTGGTATTATTTTTGACATGTGCATTAAGCAGGTCAGTTCTGTTACAAGATAGGGCATGTTTATAGGCTGATTTGAGACTCCTATTTGGATAACCTCTTGTTTTAAACCGCTGTCTAAGTTTATCTGCTTCTATTTTAAATTCATGTTCTGTACTGCAATTTCTCCGAATCCTTAAATATTGGCCTTTAGGGATTCCTCTTTTTTGGGGTCCAAAGTGCTGGCTTTCCCATTTTAATAGTGTATTGGAGGCTGTTTCCTTTCTAAAGGTTGAAGTGCATATTTTCCCCTCTGAGTCCTTCTTGATTTTTAAATCTAGGAAGGAAACTTCACTTTTATTTGCCTCAGAGGTAAATCTCAGGCCTATTTCGTTGTTATTCAAATATGATAAAAACGCAGTAAGATCTTCTCTATTACCCGTCCAGACAAGAAACACATCATCTATGTATCTTCTCCAGATGAGTATATTACTTAAATATTTTCTTAAGATGAAAGGCTCCATCTTTGAAGAATTAAACCAACTGCTGATATCACTGCTTGAATATGTTCTGAAACATAACTTTTTCATCTTTAACCATAAATGGTACCACCAACAACAAGGAACGGCAATGGGAACACCGTGTGCTCCCAGTTATGCCAATCTGTTCCTTGGCTGGTGGGAGGACAAATATATATATGATGATAACGCACATACCTTTGGAAGTAATATACTCATCTGGAGAAGATACATAGATGATGTGTTTCTTGTCTGGACGGGTAATAGAGAAGATCTTACTGCGTTTTTATCATATTTGAATAACAACGAAATAGGCCTGAGATTTACCTCTGAGGCAAATAAAAGTGAAGTTTCCTTCCTAGATTTAAAAATCAAGAAGGACTCAGAGGGGAAAATATGCACTTCAACCTTTAGAAAGGAAACAGCCTCCAATACACTATTAAAATGGGAAAGCCAGCACTTTGGACCCCAAAAAAGAGGAATCCCTAAAGGCCAATATTTAAGGATTCGGAGAAATTGCAGTACAGAACATGAATTTAAAATAGAAGCAGATAAACTTAGACAGCGGTTTAAAACAAGAGGTTATCCAAATAGGAGTCTCAAATCAGCCTATAAACATGCCCTATCTTGTAACAGAACTGACCTGCTTAATGCACATGTCAAAAATAATACCACCAAAACTAACGATGCATCCAACCAGGATTTTATTAGATGCATAATGACATATGGTCATGATTCTGACATTATTAGGACCATTCTTGAAAAACATTGGCATCTCCTTACAAGTGACAAAGACATACAAGATGCTCTAACTTCAAAGGCAAGCATAACATATAGGAGAGGCACCAATATCAAAGATATGATTGTACATAGTTTGTACAATGATACTCCAATTGAGACCAAGACATGGCTTAAACCCCTTAAGGGAATGTACAAATGTGGAAGATGCAAATTTTGCAAATTTGTAAAACCGTGCAAAAACTACACACACCCTATTAATGGGCTCAGTTATGAAATTGACAACTTTTTTAACTGTAAATCTACAGGAGTAATATATATAGCCACATGCCTTTGCAATAAGGTTTATGTAGGTAAAACCTGTAGAGAGCTTCGACGTAGAATGGGGGAACATATATACTCTATTCTCAATGAATATGATACCCCCATAGCCAGACATATTAAATATTGCCACAACAACAATCCGGATGTACTTAAGTTCTGCATCATAGATTCAGTAACTTCAGGACCCAGAAGGGGCAACTTCCAAAAAAAACTATTACAATCTGAATCTAAATGGATTTATAAACTTCAAGCACAAGTACCTAATGGGTTAAATGAAGGTTTTTCGTATACTCCCTTCATTTAACTTTTTCACTTTTTTGTTTCACATATATGTTTTATTTGATATAGCACACATCCTTTGCTTCTTTTATAGGGCACCCTTGCCTTATTTACACTATTACTTGAGTTTATCCTTTATTGCCCCTCTTACTAGATGGTGCCCTCCACTAGGATTCTATCCTATATTTACACACTATAGATACTTATCAAATAGTCCCTCATGATCTGGGACTTCATCCATCATTTTATTATCCTCTGCACTAAGCACTTTATGGTATTTTTTAGCACTATATGCCCTATAGTTCACTTCCCAGTGACACATTGATCACTAGAAGAGACTTTATCCATTGATTCACACCTATATATGGAAGACTTCCTTAAATCCTGCATTATCATATAAGGGTGTCCTTATACTAGTTCCAATGTAATTATCTTCCTTTCTCCCAGGCTTACAATATATAAGAGATTTATTTCAGTGTAGCACACTCGGTAGCGTTGGTAACCATGGCTACCGTTTCCTTTAAATAGCTCTCATTTTCAGTACACGCCTTGATCCTTTGACAAAGACGTTTTGTAACGTAGAAACATGTTAGGTAACAGGCGTAGGTAGCGTGACGTCATCACGCACGCCACATTCAGGAAGCGCGAAACTCCAAGCTAATGGAGGCGCAAACGCTCTACTAAAAAGAACTCAGAGGCACTTTTAAGGGCATATTATCTGGGCTATTAAAGACTTACCCCTGAACTGACACAGACCCTCAGTAACTTAGCTAAGAGGAGATAACCATTGCTTTGCAAACAGTATGTCAGTCGTTTCTGTATACAGACACATTAAGGGAAAGCAGCTTTGCTGCATATAGGGACTGGTATCTGTATCAGACTGCATGACATTCCCTTATGAGGCTGAGCCTTTACAGTTTTGAAACACCAAGATAACTCTACTAATAGTAGGTGTTTCACTTCATCTGCCAGTAATCTATAGTAATATTGTATACATATACATCCATCTATGGGTTTTGTCTACAGCCCTTAAATCATTGTGTATTTGCCCTTTTATATACTCTGAGGAATTTACCTGTGTAACCACACTCTAAAAATACTATATAATAGAGTGGTAATAGTGGTCACAAGAGTCATTGAAGGAATCACCTTTCACAGTGTTTTTAAATTGCTTTTAAATTCTTTTAATCGACGTTGTTTTTTCACCAATAAAATTTCGCTATTAATATATGATTATGATTAACCCTATGTTGTTTTCACATTTGAATTTGTAGTGTCAAGCACTAATGGGTTTAATTCCCTAAGATATTACTTTTCTGCTCATTTCTAATAGTGGTTCAATCCACACTTAGGGGTTGTAATAACAAGTCTACACTTTCACTCTCTCTGCCTGCTGTCAACCCAGAAAATAACTTATACAATTCAGAATGGCAGGGGCTAATATCACCAGTCTGGACTTTGCACAATTACAAATTGAGGCAGATGAAACTTTTATGCCCTCAATACAACCTAGAACTGAAAATAAGGATGTAAATTCAGCTCTATATGAGCTTCAAAAAAATATGAGGAAGCAAATTAGATCAATCTGGGAAATATCCAGTCTCCAAAACTACATGAAAAATAAACTAATCCCCAGAGGTTTAAGGACTAATATTACACCAGCCTCCAATATAAACGATGAGACCTTTCTGTCCAAATGGAAAGAAATTCTATTTAAATGCTCTATGGACCTTATGTCTCTAATTATTGAAACCGAGCAGAAAAATCTAGAGAACATTAAACAAAGAGTTATACTGAATCAAATAGAAGTTGACAAATTCAAAGACCTCTCTGACTTTGAAATTTTGTGTAATAAACTGAACTTTAACATTAATAAATTTAAAAAAGACATCAAAGATCGCAAACAAAGGAAATTTCTAAGAGATCAAACAGATTTCAAGACAGGTAGAATATATAAGAGACTACCAGCGAATTCAGAAACTCAAACTGGATCTGAAATTAGTTCATCTGATTATGATACCTCAGATATAGAGGATAATACTACCAGAAAAGACCTCACAGGTCCCAATTTCCATCAATATAAAACTAATAACAGAACAAGAAACTCCAATTGGAGAAGGGACCAATATGAACTACGCCCGAGAAGGAATCAATATGATCCTGACAGACTAACAAGACCTTACTCTAGTTATGAGAATGATCTCCCACCTACTCCTTTTTTAGGAAGAGGACGGTCTCAAGGAAGGAGATCGATACAAACAAGACTAAACCAATTTCAAGGGTACCCAGCAAAAGAGAGGATGAACTGAGAATTATCAACTTATCGCACTTTAAAATGCAAGAGTCACATATTTCAGTATTAAGTAAAGGCCTAACCTTTGTACCTACATCCAAAGCAGATACCTTTACTCACATAAAGGATTTAAATTTGTTCTCTAGAAAACTAGCTCTACATAAGTTTTATAAAATGAAGCAAGAGAGGGAAATCCTCAACCTAGGTGTACCCCAAGAGGATATTAAGATTATACAAGGCCTTATGGAACTATTGGAAGAAAACTGCACACCAACAATTGAACCTAAGAGATGGAGAAATAAAAGTACTTTCACACCGCAATTAAAAGATTATGCCAACATTTGGGTATTCTTACAACAAGTCTCGAATGACATAGAGAACATAGATCATATGAGCTACAAAAAAATATACAATCTCACTAAATCTGAATATACAGCTCTGAAAGAACTGAGAGAAGATAACACCATCCACATTAAACCAGCCGATAAGGGTGGAAATATAGTCCTAATGGACAACATGGACTATAAAGATATGTGTGAAAGGATCCTTAAGGATAGAATGACCTATAAGATCATTCCCAAGGACCCCACAGCCGAATTTAAATCTACCCTCAAGAACATCTTAGATGGTGTTAAACACTCAGGAATCATTGATGATCAAACTTATCAATTTTTGCTCCCCAAATTCCCTACGGTGTCAGTCTTCTACTCCCTTCCAAAAGTACATAAAAAGACGAGGCCTATCCCGGGAAGACCTATAGTCTCTGGTACTGACAATTTGTCACATAATTGTAGTGTTTTTTTGGATTACCATCTGAGAGACTTTGTGATGGGATTACCATCATATGTGAAGGATACCCCAGATATCCTTAGGCAACTAGAAGACCTAACTATACCTACTGACTCGTGGCTGGTATGCATCGACGTGGAGGCTCTCTACAGTAGTATTCCTCATCACTTTGGAATTGATGCAATTAAATATTTTCTTAAGATGAAAGGCTCCATCTTTGAAGAATTAAACCAACTGCTGATATCACTGCTTGAATATGTTCTGAAACATAACTTTTTCATCTTTAACCATAAATGGTACCACCAACAACAAGGAACGGCAATGGGAACACCGTGTGCTCCCAGTTATGCCAATCTGTTCCTTGGCTGGTGGGAGGACAAATATATATATGATGATAACGCACATACCTTTGGAAGTAATATACTCATCTGGAGAAGATACATAGATGATGTGTTTCTTGTCTGGACGGGTAATAGAGAAGATCTTACTGCGTTTTTATCATATTTGAATAACAACGAAATAGGCCTGAGATTTACCTCTGAGGCAAATAAAAGTGAAGTTTCCTTCCTAGATTTAAAAATCAAGAAGGACTCAGAGGGGAAAATATGCACTTCAACCTTTAGAAAGGAAACAGCCTCCAATACACTATTAAAATGGGAAAGCCAACACTTTGGACCCCAAAAAAGAGGAATCCCTAAAGGCCAATATTTAAGGATTCGGAGAAATTGCAGTACAGAACATGAATTTAAAATAGAAGCAGATAAACTTAGACAGCGGTTTAAAACAAGAGGTTATCCAAATAGGAGTCTCAAATCAGCCTATAAACATGCCCTATCTTGTAACAGAACTGACCTGCTTAATGCACATGTCAAAAATAATACCACCAAAACTAACGATGCATCCAACCAGGATTTTATTAGATGCATAATGACATATGGTCATGATTCTGACATTATTAGGACCATTCTTGAAAAACATTGGCATCTCCTTACAAGTGACAAAGACATACAAGATGCTCTAACTTCAAAGGCAAGCATAACATATAGGAGAGGCACCAATATCAAAGATATGATTGTACATAGTTTGTACAATGATACTCCAATTGAGACCAAGACATGGCTTAAACCCCTTAAGGGAATGTACAAATGTGGAAGATGCAAATTTTGCAAATTTGTAAAACCGTGCAAAAACTACACACACCCTATTAATGGGCTCAGTTATGAAATTGACAACTTTTTTAACTGTAAATCTACAGGAGTAATATATATAGCCACATGCCTTTGCAATAAGGTTTATGTAGGTAAAACCTGTAGAGAGCTTCGACGTAGAATGGGGGAACATATATACTCTATTCTCAATGAATATGATACCCCCATAGCCAGACATATTAAATATTGCCACAACAACAATCCGGATGTACTTAAGTTCTGCATCATAGATTCAGTAACTTCAGGACCCAGAAGGGGCAACTTCCAAAAAAAACTATTACAATCTGAATCTAAATGGATTTATAAACTTCAAGCACAAGTACCTAATGGGTTAAATGAAGGTTTTTCGTATACTCCCTTCATTTAACTTTTTCACTTTTTTGTTTCACATATATGTTTTATTTGATATAGCACACATCCTTTGCTTCTTTTATAGGGCACCCTTGCCTTATTTACACTATTACTTGAGTTTATCCTTTATTGCCCCTCTTACTAGATGGTGCCCTCCACTAGGATTCTATCCTATATTTACACACTATAGATACTTATCAAATAGTCCCTCATGATCTGGGACTTCATCCATCATTTTATTATCCTCTGCACTAAGCACTTTATGGTATTTTTTAGCACTATATGCCCTATAGTTCACTTCCCAGTGACACATTGATCACTAGAAGAGACTTTATCCATTGATTCACACCTATATATGGAAGACTTCCTTAAATCCTGCATTATCATATAAGGGTGTCCTTATACTAGTTCCAATGTAATTATCTTCCTTTCTCCCAGGCTTACAATATATAAGAGATTTATTTCAGTGTAGCACACTCGGTAGCGTTGGTAACCATGGCTACCGTTTCCTTTAAATAGCTCTCATTTTCAGTACACGCCTTGATCCTTTGACAAAGACGTTTTGTAACGTAGAAACATGTTAGGTAACAGGCGTAGGTAGCGTGACGTCATCACGCACGCCACATTCAGGAAGCGCGAAACTCCAAGCTAATGGAGGCGCAAACGCTCTACTAAAAAGAACTCAGAGGCACTTTTAAGGGCATATTATCTGGGCTATTAAAGCCTTACCCCTGAACTGACACAGACCCTCAGTAACTTAGCTAAGAGGAGATAACCATTGCTTTGCAAACAGTATGTCAGTCGTTTCTGTATACAGACACATTAAGGGAAAGCAGCTTTGCTGCATATAGGGACTGGTATCTGTATCAGACTGCATGACATTCCCTTATGAGGCTGAGCCTTTACAGTTTTGAAACACCAAGATAACTCTACTAATAGTAGGTGTTTCACTTCATCTGCCAGTAATCTATAGTAATATTGTATACATATACATCCATCTATGGGTTTTGTCTACAGCCCTTAAATCATTGTGTATTTGCCCTTTTATATACTCTGAGGAATTTACCTGTGTAACCACACTCTAAAAATACTATATAATAGAGTGGTAATAGTGGTCACAAGAGTCATTGAAGGAATCACCTTTCACAGTGTTTTTAAATTGCTTTTAAATTCTTTTAATCGACGTTGTTTTTTCACCAATAAAATTTCGCTATTAATATATGATTATGATTAACCCTATGTTGTTTTCACATTTGAATTTGTAGTGTCAAGCACTAATGGGTTTAATTCCCTAAGATATTACTTTTCTGCTCATTTCTAATAGTGGTTCAATCCACACTTAGGGGTTGTAATAACAAGTCTACACTTTCACTCTCTCTGCCTGCTGTCAACCCAGAAAATAACTTATACAATTCAAAATGGCAGGGGCTAATATCACCAGTCTGGACTTTGCACAATTACAAGTTGAGGCAGATGAAACTTTTATGCCCTCAATACAACCTAGAACTGAAAATAAGGATGTAAATTCAGCTCTATATGAGCTTCAAAAAAATATGAGGAAGCAAATTAGATCAATCTGGGAAATATCCAGTCTCCAAAACTACATGAAAAATAAACTAATCCCCAGAGGTTTAAGGACTAATATTACACCAGCCTCCAATATAAACGATGAGACCTTTCTGTCCAAATGGAAAGAAATTCTATTTAAATGCTCTATGGACCTTATGTCTCTAATTATTGAAACCGAGCAGAAAAATCTAGAGAACATTAAACAAAGAGTTATACTGAATCAAATAGAAGTTGACAAATTCAAAGACCTCTCTGACTTTGAAATTTTGTGTAATAAACTGAACTTTAACATTAATAAATTTAAAAAAGACATCAAAGATCGCAAACAAAGGAAATTTCTAAGAGATCAAACAGATTTCAAGACAGGTAGAATATATAAGAGACTACCAGCGAATTCAGAAACTCAAACTGGATCTGAAATTAGTTCATCTGATTATGATACCTCAGATATAGAGGATAATACTACCAGAAAAGACCTCACAGGTCCCAATTTCCATCAATATAAAACTAATAACAGAACAAGAAACTCCAATTGGAGAAGGGACCAATATGAACTACGCCCGAGAAGGAATCAATATGATCCTGACAGACTAACAAGACCTTACTCTAGTTATGAGAATGATCTCCCACCTACTCCTTTTTTAGGAAGAGGACGGTCTCAAGGAAGGAGATCGATACAAACAAGACTAAACCAATTTCAAGGGTACCCAGCAAAAGAGAGGATGAACTGAGAATTATCAACTTATCGCACTTTAAAATGCAAGAGTCACATATTTCAGTATTAAGTAAAGGCCTAACCTTTGTACCTACATCCAAAGCAGATACCTTTACTCACATAAAGGATTTAAATTTGTTCTCTAGAAAACTAGCTCTACATAAGTTTTATAAAATGAAGCAAGAGAGGGAAATCCTCAACCTAGGTGTACCCCAAGAGGATATTAAGATTATACAAGGCCTTATGGAACTATTGGAAGAAAACTGCACACCAACAATTGAACCTAAGAGATGGAGAAATAAAAGTACTTTCACACCGCAATTAAAAGATTATGCCAACATTTGGGTATTCTTACAACAAGTCTCGAATGACATAGAGAACATAGACCATATGAGCTACAAAAAAATATACAATCTTACTAAATCTGAATATACAGCTCTGAAAGAACTGAGAGAAGATAACACCATCCACATTAAACCAGCCGATAAGGGTGGAAATATAGTCCTAATGGACAACATGGACTATAAAGATATGTGTGAAAGGATCCTTAAGGATAGAATGACCTATAAGATCATTCCCAAGGACCCCACAGCCGAATTTAAATCTACCCTCAAGAACATCTTAGATGGTGTTAAACACTCAGGAATCATTGATGATCAAACTTATCAATTTTTGCTCCCCAAATTCCCTACGGTGTCAGTCTTCTACTCCCTTCCAAAAGTACATAAAAAGACGAGGCCTATCCCGGGAAGACCTATAGTCTCTGGTACTGACAATTTGTCACATAATTGTAGTGTTTTTTTGGATTACCATCTGAGAGACTTTGTGATGGGATTACCATCATATGTGAAGGATACCCCAGATATCCTTAGGCAACTAGAAGACCTAACTATACCTACTGACTCGTGGCTGGTATGCATCGACGTGGAGGCTCTCTACAGTAGTATTCCTCATCACTTTGGAATTGATGCAATTAAATATTTTCTTAAGATGAAAGGCTCCATCTTTGAAGAATTAAACCAACTGCTGATATCACTGCTTGAATATGTTCTGAAACATAACTTTTTCATCTTTAACCATAAATGGTACCACCAACAACAAGGAACGGCAATGGGAACACCGTGTGCTCCCAGTTATGCCAATCTGTTCCTTGGCTGGTGGGAGGACAAATATATATATGATGATAACGCACATACCTTTGGAAGTAATATACTCATCTGGAGAAGATACATAGATGATGTGTTTCTTGTCTGGACGGGTAATAGAGAAGATCTTACTGCGTTTTTATCATATTTGAATAACAACGAAATAGGCCTGAGATTTACCTCTGAGGCAAATAAAAGTGAAGTTTCCTTCCTAGATTTAAAAATCAAGAAGGACTCAGAGGGGAAAATATGCACTTCAACCTTTAGAAAGGAAACAGCCTCCAATACACTATTAAAATGGGAAAGCCAACACTTTGGACCCCAAAAAAGAGGAATCCCTAAAGGCCAATATTTAAGGATTCGGAGAAATTGCAGTACAGAACATGAATTTAAAATAGAAGCATATAAACTTAGACAGCGGTTTAAAACAAGAGGTTATCCAAATAGGAGTCTCAAATCAGCCTATAAACATGCCCTATCTTGTAACAGAACTGACCTGCTTAATGCACATGTCAAAAATAATACCACCAAAACTAACGATGCATCCAACCAGGATTTTATTAGATGCATAATGACATATGGTCATGATTCTGACATTATTAGGACCATTCTTGAAAAACATTGGCATCTCCTTACAAGTGACAAAGACATACAAGATGCTCTAACTTCAAAGGCAAGCATAACATATAGGAGAGGCACCAATATCAAAGATATGATTGTACATAGTTTGTACAATGATACTCCAATTGAGACCAAGACATGGCTTAAACCCCTTAAGGGAATGTACAAATGTGGAAGATGCAAATTTTGCAAATTTGTAAAACTGTGCAAAAACTACACACACCCTATTAATGGGCTCAGTTATGAAATTGACAACTTTTTTAACTGTAAATCTACAGGAGTAATATATATAGCCACATGCCTTTGCAATAAGGTTTATGTAGGTAAAACCTGTAGAGAGCTTCGACGTAGAATGGGGGAACATATATACTCTATTCTCAATGAATATGATACCCCCATAGCCAGACATATTAAATATTGCCACAACAACAATCCGGATGTACTTAAGTTCTGCATCATAGATTCAGTAACTTCAGGACCCAGAAGGGGCAACTTCCAAAAAAAACTATTACAATCTGAATCTAAATGGATTTATAAACTTCAAGCACAAGTACCTAATGGGTTAAATGAAGGTTTTTCGTATACTCCCTTCATTTAACTTTTTCACTTTTTTGTTTCACATATATGTTTTATTTGATATAGCACACATCCTTTGCTTCTTTTATAGGGCACCCTTGCCTTATTTACACTATTACTTGAGTTTATCCTTTATTGCCCCTCTTACTAGATGGTGCCCTCCACTAGGATTCTATCCTATATTTACACACTATAGATACTTATCAAATAGTCCCTCATGATCTGGGACTTCATCCATCATTTTATTATCCTCTGCACTAAGCACTTTATGGTATTTTTTAGCACTATATGCCCTATAGTTCACTTCCCAGTGACACATTGATCACTAGAAGAGACTTTATCCATTGATTCACACCTATATATGGAAGACTTCCTTAAATCCTGCATTATCATATAAGGGTGTCCTTATACTAGTTCCAATGTAATTATCTTCCTTTCTCCCAGGCTTACAATATATAAGAGATTTATTTCAGTGTAGCACACTCGGTAGCGTTGGTAACCATGGCTACCGTTTCCTTTAAATAGCTCTCATTTTCAGTACACGCCTTGATCCTTTGACAAAGACGTTTTGTAACGTAGAAACATGTTAGGTAACAGGCGTAGGTAGCGTGACGTCATCACGCACGCCACATTCAGGAAGCGCGAAACTCCAAGCTAATGGAGGCGCAAACGCTCTACTAAAAAGAACTCAGAGGCACTTTTAAGGGCATATTATCTGGGCTATTAAAGCCTTACCCCTGAACTGACACAGACCCTCAGTAACTTAGCTAAGAGGAGATAACCATTGCTTTGCAAACAGTATGTCAGTCGTTTCTGTATACAGACACATTAAGGGAAAGCAGCTTTGCTGCATATAGGGACTGGTATCTGTATCAGACTGCATGACATTCCCTTATGAGGCTGAGCCTTTACAGTTTTGAAACACCAAGATAACTCTACTAATAGTAGGTGTTTCACTTCATCTGCCAGTAATCTATAGTAATATTGTATACATATACATCCATCTATGGGTTTTGTCTACAGCCCTTAAATCATTGTGTATTTGCCCTTTTATATACTCTGAGGAATTTACCTGTGTAACCACACTCTAAAAATACTATATAATAGAGTGGTAATAGTGGTCACAAGAGTCATTGAAGGAATCACCTTTCACAGTGTTTTTAAATTGCTTTTAAATTCTTTTAATCGACGTTGTTTTTTCACCAATAAAATTTCGCTATTAATATATGATTATGATTAACCCTATGTTGTTTTCACATTTGAATTTGTAGTGTCAAGCACTAATGGGTTTAATTCCCTAAGATATTACTTTTCTGCTCATTTCTAATAGTGGTTCAATCCACACTTAGGGGTTGTAATAACAAGTCTACACTTTCACTCTCTCTGCCTGCTGTCAACCCAGAAAATAACTTATACAATTCAGAATGGCAGGGGCTAATATCACCAGTCTGGACTTTGCACAATTACAAATTGAGGCAGATGAAACTTTTATGCCCTCAATACAACCTAGAACTGAAAATAAGGATGTAAATTCAGCTCTATATGAGCTTCAAAAAAATATGAGGAAGCAAATTAGATCAATCTGGGAAATATCCAGTCTCCAAAACTACATGAAAAATAAACTAATCCCCAGAGGTTTAAGGACTAATATTACACCAGCCTCCAATATAAACGATGAGACCTTTCTGTCCAAATGGAAAGAAATTCTATTTAAATGCTCTATGGACCTTATGTCTCTAATTATTGAAACCGAGCAGAAAAATCTAGAGAACATTAAACAAAGAGTTATACTGAATCAAATAGAAGTTGACAAATTCAAAGACCTCTCTGACTTTGAAATTTTGTGTAATAAACTGAACTTTAACATTAATAAATTTAAAAAAGACATCAAAGATCGCAAACAAAGGAAATTTCTAAGAGATCAAACAGATTTCAAGACAGGTAGAATATATAAGAGACTACCAGCGAATTCAGAAACTCAAACTGGATCTGAAATTAGTTCATCTGATTATGATACCTCAGATATAGAGGATAATACTACCAGAAAAGACCTCACAGGTCCCAATTTCCATCAATATAAAACTAATAACAGAACAAGAAACTCCAATTGGAGAAGGGACCAATATGAACTACGCCCGAGAAGGAATCAATATGATCCTGACAGACTAACAAGACCTTACTCTAGTTATGAGAATGATCTCCCACCTACTCCTTTTTTAGGAAGAGGACGGTCTCAAGGAAGGAGATCGATACAAACAAGACTAAACCAATTTCAAGGGTACCCAGCAAAAGAGAGGATGAACTGAGAATTATCAACTTATCGCACTTTAAAATGCAAGAGTCACATATTTCAGTATTAAGTAAAGGCCTAACCTTTGTACCTACATCCAAAGCAGATACCTTTACTCACATAAAGGATTTAAATTTGTTCTCTAGAAAACTAGCTCTACATAAGTTTTATAAAATGAAGCAAGAGAGGGAAATCCTCAACCTAGGTGTACCCCAAGAGGATATTAAGATTATACAAGGCCTTATGGAACTATTGGAAGAAAACTGCACACCAACAATTGAACCTAAGAGATGGAGAAATAAAAGTACTTTCACACCGCAATTAAAAGATTATGCCAACATTTGGGTATTCTTACAACAAGTCTCGAATGACATAGAGAACATAGACCATATGAGCTACAAAAAAATATACAATCTTACTAAATCTGAATATACAGCTCTGAAAGAACTGAGAGAAGATAACACCATCCACATTAAACCAGCCGATAAGGGTGGAAATATAGTCCTAATGGACAACATGGACTATAAAGATATGTGTGAAAGGATCCTTAAGGATAGAATGACCTATAAGATCATTCCCAAGGACCCCACAGCCGAATTTAAATCTACCCTCAAGAACATCTTAGATGGTGTTAAACACTCAGGAATCATTGATGATCAAACTTATCAATTTTTGCTCCCCAAATTCCCTACGGTGTCAGTCTTCTACTCCCTTCCAAAAGTACATAAAAAGACGAGGCCTATCCCGGGAAGACCTATAGTCTCTGGTACTGACAATTTGTCACATAATTGTAGTGTTTTTTTGGATTACCATCTGAGAGACTTTGTGATGGGATTACCATCATATGTGAAGGATACCCCAGATATCCTTAGGCAACTAGAAGACCTAACTATACCTACTGACTCGTGGCTGGTATGCATCGACGTGGAGGCTCTCTACAGTAGTATTCCTCATCACTTTGGAATTGATGCAATTAAATATTTTCTTAAGATGAAAGGCTCCATCTTTGAAGAATTAAACCAACTGCTGATATCACTGCTTGAATATGTTCTGAAACATAACTTTTTCATCTTTAACCATAAATGGTACCACCAACAACAAGGAACGGCAATGGGAACACCGTGTGCTCCCAGTTATGCCAATCTGTTCCTTGGCTGGTGGGAGGACAAATATATATATGATGATAACGCACATACCTTTGGAAGTAATATACTCATCTGGAGAAGATACATAGATGATGTGTTTCTTGTCTGGACGGGTAATAGAGAAGATCTTACTGCGTTTTTATCATATTTGAATAACAACGAAATAGGCCTGAGATTTACCTCTGAGGCAAATAAAAGTGAAGTTTCCTTCCTAGATTTAAAAATCAAGAAGGACTCAGAGGGGAAAATATGCACTTCAACCTTTAGAAAGGAAACAGCCTCCAATACACTATTAAAATGGGAAAGCCAACACTTTGGACCCCAAAAAAGAGGAATCCCTAAAGGCCAATATTTAAGGATTCGGAGAAATTGCAGTACAGAACATGAATTTAAAATAGAAGCATATAAACTTAGACAGCGGTTTAAAACAAGAGGTTATCCAAATAGGAGTCTCAAATCAGCCTATAAACATGCCCTATCTTGTAACAGAACTGACCTGCTTAATGCACATGTCAAAAATAATACCACCAAAACTAACGATGCATCCAACCAGGATTTTATTAGATGCATAATGACATATGGTCATGATTCTGACATTATTAGGACCATTCTTGAAAAACATTGGCATCTCCTTACAAGTGACAAAGACATACAAGATGCTCTAACTTCAAAGGCAAGCATAACATATAGGAGAGGCACCAATATCAAAGATATGATTGTACATAGTTTGTACAATGATACTCCAATTGAGACCAAGACATGGCTTAAACCCCTTAAGGGAATGTACAAATGTGGAAGATGCAAATTTTGCAAATTTGTAAAACTGTGCAAAAACTACACACACCCTATTAATGGGCTCAGTTATGAAATTGACAACTTTTTTAACTGTAAATCTACAGGAGTAATATATATAGCCACATGCCTTTGCAATAAGGTTTATGTAGGTTAAACCTGTAGAGAGCTTCGACGTAGAATGGGGGAACATATATACTCTATTCTCAATGAATATGATACCCCCATAGCCAGACATATTAAATATTGCCACAACAACAATCCGGATGTACTTAAGTTCTGCATCATAGATTCAGTAACTTCAGGACCCAGAAGGGGCAACTTCCAAAAAAAACTATTACAATCTGAATCTAAATGGATTTATAAACTTCAAGCACAAGTACCTAATGGGTTAAATGAAGGTTTTTCGTATACTCCCTTCATTTAACTTTTTCACTTTTTTGTTTCACATATATGTTTTATTTGATATAGCACACATCCTTTGCTTCTTTTATAGGGCACCCTTGCCTTATTTACACTATTACTTGAGTTTATCCTTTATTGCCCCTCTTACTAGATGGTGCCCTCCACTAGGATTCTATCCTATATTTACACACTATAGATACTTATCAAATAGTCCCTCATGATCTGGGACTTCATCCATCATTTTATTATCCTCTGCACTAAGCACTTTATGGTATTTTTTAGCACTATATGCCCTATAGTTCACTTCCCAGTGACACATTGATCACTAGAAGAGACTTTATCCATTGATTCACACCTATATATGGAAGACTTCCTTAAATCCTGCATTATCATATAAGGGTGTCCTTATACTAGTTCCAATGTAATTATCTTCCTTTCTCCCAGGCTTACAATATATAAGAGATTTATTTCAGTGTAGCACACTCGGTAGCGTTGGTAACCATGGCTACCGTTTCCTTTAAATAGCTCTCATTTTCAGTACACGCCTTGATCCTTTGACAAAGACGTTTTGTAACGTAGAAACATGTTAGGTAACAGGCGTAGGTAGCGTGACGTCATCACGCACGCCACATTCAGGAAGCGCGAAACTCCAAGCTAATGGAGGCGCAAACGCTCTACTAAAAAGAACTCAGAGGCACTTTTAAGGGCATATTATCTGGGCTATTAAAGCCTTACCCCTGAACTGACACAGACCCTCAGTAACTTAGCTAAGAGGAGATAACCATTGCTTTGCAAACAGTATGTCAGTCGTTTCTGTATACAGACACATTAAGGGAAAGCAGCTTTGCTGCATATAGGGACTGGTATCTGTATCAGACTGCATGACATTCCCTTATGAGGCTGAGCCTTTACAGTTTTGAAACACCAAGATAACTCTACTAATAGTAGGTGTTTCACTTCATCTGCCAGTAATCTATAGTAATATTGTATACATATACATCCATCTATGGGTTTTGTCTACAGCCCTTAAATCATTGTGTATTTGCCCTTTTATATACTCTGAGGAATTTACCTGTGTAACCACACTCTAAAAATACTATATAATAGAGTGGTAATAGTGGTCACAAGAGTCATTGAAGGAATCACCTTTCACAGTGTTTTTAAATTGCTTTTAAATTCTTTTAATCGACGTTGTTTTTTCACCAATAAAATTTCGCTATTAATATATGATTATGATTAACCCTATGTTGTTTTCACATTTGAATTTGTAGTGTCAAGCACTAATGGGTTTAATTCCCTAAGATATTACTTTTCTGCTCATTTCTAATAGTGGTTCAATCCACACTTAGGGGTTGTAATAACAAGTCTACACTTTCACTCTCTCTGCCTGCTGTCAACCCAGAAAATAACTTATACAATTCAAAATGGCAGGGGCTAATATCACCAGTCTGGACTTTGCACAATTACAAGTTGAGGCAGATGAAACTTTTATGCCCTCAATACAACCTAGAACTGAAAATAAGGATGTAAATTCAGCTCTATATGAGCTTCAAAAAAATATGAGGAAGCAAATTAGATCAATCTGGGAAATATCCAGTCTCCAAAACTACATGAAAAATAAACTAATCCCCAGAGGTTTAAGGACTAATATTACACCAGCCTCCAATATAAACGATGAGACCTTTCTGTCCAAATGGAAAGAAATTCTATTTAAATGCTCTATGGACCTTATGTCTCTAATTATTGAAACCGAGCAGAAAAATCTAGAGAACATTAAACAAAGAGTTATACTGAATCAAATAGAAGTTGACAAATTCAAAGACCTCTCTGACTTTGAAATTTTGTGTAATAAACTGAACTTTAACATTAATAAATTTAAAAAAGACATCAAAGATCGCAAACAAAGGAAATTTCTAAGAGATCAAACAGATTTCAAGACAGGTAGAATATATAAGAGACTACCAGCGAATTCAGAAACTCAAACTGGATCTGAAATTAGTTCATCTGATTATGATACCTCAGATATAGAGGATAATACTACCAGAAAAGACCTCACAGGTCCCAATTTCCATCAATATAAAACTAATAACAGAACAAGAAACTCCAATTGGAGAAGGGACCAATATGAACTACGCCCGAGAAGGAATCAATATGATCCTGACAGACTAACAAGACCTTACTCTAGTTATGAGAATGATCTCCCACCTACTCCTTTTTTAGGAAGAGGACGGTCTCAAGGAAGGAGATCGATACAAACAAGACTAAACCAATTTCAAGGGTACCCAGCAAAAGAGAGGATGAACTGAGAATTATCAACTTATCGCACTTTAAAATGCAAGAGTCACATATTTCAGTATTAAGTAAAGGCCTAACCTTTGTACCTACATCCAAAGCAGATACCTTTACTCACATAAAGGATTTAAATTTGTTCTCTAGAAAACTAGCTCTACATAAGTTTTATAAAATGAAGCAAGAGAGGGAAATCCTCAACCTAGGTGTACCCCAAGAGGATATTAAGATTATACAAGGCCTTATGGAACTATTGGAAGAAAACTGCACACCAACAATTGAACCTAAGAGATGGAGAAATAAAAGTACTTTCACACCGCAATTAAAAGATTATGCCAACATTTGGGTATTCTTACAACAAGTCTCGAATGACATAGAGAACATAGACCATATGAGCTACAAAAAAATATACAATCTTACTAAATCTGAATATACAGCTCTGAAAGAACTGAGAGAAGATAACACCATCCACATTAAACCAGCCGATAAGGGTGGAAATATAGTCCTAATGGACAACATGGACTATAAAGATATGTGTGAAAGGATCCTTAAGGATAGAATGACCTATAAGATCATTCCCAAGGACCCCACAGCCGAATTTAAATCTACCCTCAAGAACATCTTAGATGGTGTTAAACACTCAGGAATCATTGATGATCAAACTTATCAATTTTTGCTCCCCAAATTCCCTACGGTGTCAGTCTTCTACTCCCTTCCAAAAGTACATAAAAAGACGAGGCCTATCCCGGGAAGACCTATAGTCTCTGGTACTGACAATTTGTCACATAATTGTAGTGTTTTTTTGGATTACCATCTGAGAGACTTTGTGATGGGATTACCATCATATGTGAAGGATACCCCAGATATCCTTAGGCAACTAGAAGACCTAACTATACCTACTGACTCGTGGCTGGTATGCATCGACGTGGAGGCTCTCTACAGTAGTATTCCTCATCACTTTGGAATTGATGCAATTAAATATTTTCTTAAGATGAAATGCTCCATCTTTGAAGAATTAAACCAACTGCTGATATCACTGCTTGAATATGTTCTGAAACATAACTTTTTCATCTTTAACCATAAATGGTACCACCAACAACAAGGAACGGCAATGGGAACACCGTGTGCTCCCAGTTATGCCAATCTGTTCCTTGGCTGGTGGGAGGACAAATATATATATGATGATAACGCACATACCTTTGGAAGTAATATACTCATCTGGAGAAGATACATAGATGATGTGTTTCTTGTCTGGACGGGTAATAGAGAAGATCTTACTGCGTTTTTATCATATTTGAATAACAACGAAATAGGCCTGAGATTTACCTCTGAGGCAAATAAAAGTGAAGTTTCCTTCCTAGATTTAAAAATCAAGAAGGACTCAGAGGGGAAAATATGCACTTCAACCTTTAGAAAGGAAACAGCCTCCAATACACTATTAAAATGGGAAAGCCAACACTTTGGACCCCAAAAAAGAGGAATCCCTAAAGGCCAATATTTAAGGATTCGGAGAAATTGCAGTACAGAACATGAATTTAAAATAGAAGCAGATAAACTTAGACAGCGGTTTAAAACAAGAGGTTATCCAAATAGGAGTCTCAAATCAGCCTATAAACATGCCCTATCTTGTAACAGAACTGACCTGCTTAATGCACATGTCAAAAATAATACCACCAAAACTAACGATGCATCCAACCAGGATTTTATTAGATGCATAATGACATATGGTCATGATTCTGACATTATTAGGACCATTCTTGAAAAACATTGGCATCTCCTTACAAGTGACAAAGACATACAAGATGCTCTAACTTCAAAGGCAAGCATAACATATAGGAGAGGCACCAATATCAAAGATATGATTGTACATAGTTTGTACAATGATACTCCAATTGAGACCAAGACATGGCTTAAACCCCTTAAGGGAATGTACAAATGTGGAAGATGCAAATTTTGCAAATTTGTAAAACCGTGCAAAAACTACACACACCCTATTAATGGGCTCAGTTATGAAATTGACAACTTTTTTAACTGTAAATCTACAGGAGTAATATATATAGCCACATGCCTTTGCAATAAGGTTTATGTAGGTAAAACCTGTAGAGAGCTTCGACGTAGAATGGGGGAACATATATACTCTATTCTCAATGAATATGATACCCCCATAGCCAGACATATTAAATATTGCCACAACAACAATCCGGATGTACTTAAGTTCTGCATCATAGATTCAGTAACTTCAGGACCCAGAAGGGGCAACTTCCAAAAAAAACTATTACAATCTGAATCTAAATGGATTTATAAACTTCAAGCACAAGTACCTAATGGGTTAAATGAAGGTTTTTCGTATACTCCCTTCATTTAACTTTTTCACTTTTTTGTTTCACATATATGTTTTATTTGATATAGCACACATCCTTTGCTTCTTTTATAGGGCACCCTTGCCTTATTTACACTATTACTTGAGTTTATCCTTTATTGCCCCTCTTACTAGATGGTGCCCTCCACTAGGATTCTATCCTATATTTACACACTATAGATACTTATCAAATAGTCCCTCATGATCTGGGACTTCATCCATCATTTTATTATCCTCTGCACTAAGCACTTTATGGTATTTTTTAGCACTATATGCCCTATAGTTCACTTCCCAGTGACACATTGATCACTAGAAGAGACTTTATCCATTGATTCACACCTATATATGGAAGACTTCCTTAAATCCTGCATTATCATATAAGGGTGTCCTTATACTAGTTCCAATGTAATTATCTTCCTTTCTCCCAGGCTTACAATATATAAGAGATTTATTTCAGTGTAGCACACTCGGTAGCGTTGGTAACCATGGCTACCGTTTCCTTTAAATAGCTCTCATTTTCAGTACACGCCTTGATCCTTTGACAAAGACGTTTTGTAACGTAGAAACATGTTAGGTAACAGGCGTAGGTAGCGTGACGTCATCACGCACGCCACATTCAGGAAGCGCGAAACTCCAAGCTAATGGAGGCGCAAACGCTCTACTAAAAAGAACTCAGAGGCACTTTTAAGGGCATATTATCTGGGCTATTAAAGACTTACCCCTGAACTGACACAGACCCTCAGTAACTTAGCTAAGAGGAGATAACCATTGCTTTGCAAACAGTATGTCAGTCGTTTCTGTATACAGACACATTAAGGGAAAGCAGCTTTGCTGCATATAGGGACTGGTATCTGTATCAGACTGCATGACATTCCCTTATGAGGCTGAGCCTTTACAGTTTTGAAACACCAAGATAACTCTACTAATAGTAGGTGTTTCACTTCATCTGCCAGTAATCTATAGTAATATTGTATACATATACATCCATCTATGGGTTTTGTCTACAGCCCTTAAATCATTGTGTATTTGCCCTTTTATATACTCTGAGGAATTTACCTGTGTAACCACACTCTAAAAATACTATATAATAGAGTGGTAATAGTGGTCACAAGAGTCATTGAAGGAATCACCTTTCACAGTGTTTTTAAATTGCTTTTAAATTCTTTTAATCGACGTTGTTTTTTCACCAATAAAATTTCGCTATTAATATATGATTATGATTAACCCTATGTTGTTTTCACATTTGAATTTGTAGTGTCAAGCACTAATGGGTTTAATTCCCTAAGATATTACTTTTCTGCTCATTTCTAATAGTGGTTCAATCCACACTTAGGGGTTGTAATAACAAGTCTACACTTTCACTCTCTCTGCCTGCTGTCAACCCAGAAAATAACTTATACAATTCAAAATGGCAGGGGCTAATATCACCAGTCTGGACTTTGCACAATTACAAATTGAGGCAGGTGAAACTTTTATGCCCTCAATACAACCTAGAACTGAAAATAAGGATGTAAATTCAGCTCTATATGAGCTTCAAAAAAATATGAGGAAGCAAATTAGATCAATCTGGGAAATATCCAGTCTCCAAAACTACATGAAAAATAAACTAATCCCCAGAGGTTTAAGGACTAATATTACACCAGCCTCCAATATAAACGATGAGACCTTTCTGTCCAAATGGAAAGAAATTCTATTTAAATGCTCTATGGACCTTATGTCTCTAATTATTGAAACCGAGCAGAAAAATCTAGAGAACATTAAACAAAGAGTTATACTGAATCAAATAGAAGTTGACAAATTCAAAGACCTCTCTGACTTTGAAATTTTGTGTAATAAACTGAACTTTAACATTAATAAATTTAAAAAAGACATCAAAGATCGCAAACAAAGGAAATTTCTAAGAGATCAAACAGATTTCAAGACAGGTAGAATATATAAGAGACTACCAGCGAATTCAGAAACTCAAACTGGATCTGAAATTAGTTCATCTGATTATGATACCTCAGATATAGAGGATAATACTACCAGAAAAGACCTCACAGGTCCCAATTTCCATCAATATAAAACTAATAACAGAACAAGAAACTCCAATTGGAGAAGGGACCAATATGAACTACGCCCGAGAAGGAATCAATATGATCCTGACAGACTAACAAGACCTTACTCTAGTTATGAGAATGATCTCCCACCTACTCCTTTTTTAGGAAGAGGACGGTCTCAAGGAAGGAGATCGATACAAACAAGACTAAACCAATTTCAAGGGTACCCAGCAAAAGAGAGGATGAACTGAGAATTATCAACTTATCGCACTTTAAAATGCAAGAGTCACATATTTCAGTATTAAGTAAAGGCCTAACCTTTGTACCTACATCCAAAGCAGATACCTTTACTCACATAAAGGATTTAAATTTGTTCTCTAGAAAACTAGCTCTACATAAGTTTTATAAAATGAAGCAAGAGAGGGAAATCCTCAACCTAGGTGTACCCCAAGAGGATATTAAGATTATACAAGGCCTTATGGAACTATTGGAAGAAAACTGTACACCAACAATTGAACCTAAGAGATGGAGAAATAAAAGTACTTTCACACCGCAATTAAAAGATTATGCCAACATTTGGGTATTCTTACAACAAGTCTCGAATGACATAGAGAACATAGATCATATGAGCTACAAAAAAATATACAATCTCACTAAATCTGAATATACAGCTCTGAAAGAACTGAGAGAAGATAACACCATCCACATTAAACCAGCCGATAAGGGTGGAAATATAGTCCTAATGGACAACATGGACTATAAAGATATGTGTGAAAGGATCCTTAAGGATAGAATGACCTATAAGATCATTCCCAAGGACCCCACAGCCGAATTTAAATCTACCCTCAAGAACATCTTAGATGGTGTTAAACACTCAGGAATCATTGATGATCAAACTTATCAATTTTTGCTCCCCAAATTCCCTACGGTGTCAGTCTTCTACTCCCTTCCAAAAGTACATAAAAAGACGAGGCCTATCCCGGGAAGACCTATAGTCTCTGGTACTGACAATTTGTCACATAATTGTAGTGTTTTTTTGGATTACCATCTGAGAGACTTTGTGATGGGATTACCATCATATGTGAAGGATACCCCAGATATCCTTAGGCAACTAGAAGACCTAACTATACCTACTGACTCGTGGCTGGTATGCATCGACGTGGAGGCTCTCTACAGTAGTATTCCTCATCACTTTGGAATTGATGCAATTAAATATTTTCTTAAGATGAAAGGCTCCATCTTTGAAGAATTAAACCAACTGCTGATATCACTGCTTGAATATGTTCTGAAACATAACTTTTTCATCTTTAACCATAAATGGTACCACCAACAACAAGGAACGGCAATGGGAACACCGTGTGCTCCCAGTTATGCCAATCTGTTCCTTGGCTGGTGGGAGGACAAATATATATATGATGATAACGCACATACCTTTGGAAGTAATATACTCATCTGGAGAAGATACATAGATGATGTGTTTCTTGTCTGGACGGGTAATAGAGAAGATCTTACTGCGTTTTTATCATATTTGAATAACAACGAAATAGGCCTGAGATTTACCTCTGAGGCAAATAAAAGTGAAGTTTCCTTCCTAGATTTAAAAATCAAGAAGGACTCAGAGGGGAAAATATGCACTTCAACCTTTAGAAAGGAAACAGCCTCCAATACACTATTAAAATGGGAAAGCCAACACTTTGGACCCCAAAAAAGAGGAATCCCTAAAGGCCAATATTTAAGGATTCGGAGAAATTGCAGTACAGAACATGAATTTAAAATAGAAGCAGATAAACTTAGACAGCGGTTTAAAACAAGAGGTTATCCAAATAGGAGTCTCAAATCAGCCTATAAACATGCCCTATCTTGTAACAGAACTGACCTGCTTAATGCACATGTCAAAAATAATACCACCAAAACTAACGATGCATCCAACCAGGATTTTATTAGATGCATAATGACATATGGTCATGATTCTGACATTATTAGGACCATTCTTGAAAAACATTGGCATCTCCTTACAAGTGACAAAGACATACAAGATGCTCTAACTTCAAAGGCAAGCATAACATATAGGAGAGGCACCAATATCAAAGATATGATTGTACATAGTCTGTACAATGATACTCCAAGTGAGACCAAGACATGGCTTAAACCCCTTAAGGGAATGTACAAATGTGGAAGATGCAAATTTTGCAAATTTGTAAAACCGTGCAAAAACTACACACACCCTATTAATGGGCTCAGTTATGAAATTGACAACTTTTTTAACTGTAAATCTACAGGAGTAATATATATAGCCACATGCCTTTGCAATAAGGTTTATGTAGGTAAAACCTGTAGAGAGCTTCGACGTAGAATGGGGGAACATATATACTCTATTCTCAATGAATATGATACCCCCATAGCCAGACATATTAAATATTGCCACAACAACAATCCGGATGTACTTAAGTTCTGCATCATAGATTCAGTAACTTCAGGACCCAGAAGGGGCAACTTCCAAAAAAAACTATTACAATCTGAATCTAAATGGATTTATAAACTTCAAGCACAAGTACCTAATGGGTTAAATGAAGGTTTTTCGTATACTCCCTTCATTTAACTTTTTCACTTTTTTGTTTCACATATATGTTTTATTTGATATAGCACACATCCTTTGCTTCTTTTATAGGGCACCCTTGCCTTATTTACACTATTACTTGAGTTTATCCTTTATTGCCCCTCTTACTAGATGGTGCCCTCCACTAGGATTCTATCCTATATTTACACACTATAGATACTTATCAAATAGTCCCTCATGATCTGGGACTTCATCCATCATTTTATTATCCTCTGCACTAAGCACTTTATGGTATTTTTTAGCACTATATGCCCTATAGTTCACTTCCCAGTGACACATTGATCACTAGAAGAGACTTTATCCATTGATTCACACCTATATATGGAAGACTTCCTTAAATCCTGCATTATCATATAAGGGTGTCCTTATACTAGTTCCAATGTAATTATCTTCCTTTCTCCCAGGCTTACAATATATAAGAGATTTATTTCAGTGTAGCACACTCGGTAGCGTTGGTAACCATGGCTACCGTTTCCTTTAAATAGCTCTCATTTTCAGTACACGCCTTGATCCTTTGACAAAGACGTTTTGTAACGTAGAAACATGTTAGGTAACAGGCGTAGGTAGCGTGACGTCATCACGCACGCCACATTCAGGAAGCGCGAAACTCCAAGCTAATGGAGGCGCAAACGCTCTACTAAAAAGAACTCAGAGGCACTTTTAAGGGCATATTATCTGGGCTATTAAAGCCTTACCCCTGAACTGACACAGACCCTCAGTAACTTAGCTAAGAGGAGATAACCATTGCTTTGCAAACAGTATGTCAGTCGTTTCTGTATACAGACACATTAAGGGAAAGCAGCTTTGCTGCATATAGGGACTGGTATCTGTATCAGACTGCATGACATTCCCTTATGAGGCTGAGCCTTTACAGTTTTGAAACACCAAGATAACTCTACTAATAGTAGGTGTTTCACTTCATCTGCCAGTAATCTATAGTAATATTGTATACATATACATCCATCTATGGGTTTTGTCTACAGCCCTTAAATCATTGTGTATTTGCCCTTTTATATACTCTGAGGAATTTACCTGTGTAACCACACTCTAAAAATACTATATAATAGAGTGGTAATAGTGGTCACAAGAGTCATTGAAGGAATCACCTTTCACAGTGTTTTTAAATTGCTTTTAAATTCTTTTAATCGACGTTGTTTTTTCACCAATAAAATTTCGCTATTAATATATGATTATGATTAACCCTATGTTGTTTTCACATTTGAATTTGTAGTGTCAAGCACTAATGGGTTTAATTCCCTAAGATATTACTTTTCTGCACAAAACTAGTTCAACCTCTTTTTGATCTCGATGAGAAGAACTAAGTTGGATATGACAATAATTTTAGTAACAATGAGGAACAATATTGAAAGAAATATGTAGACAGTGGCAATATCATTTACCTACAATAAAATATAATTGAAGTTTACCATTTTTACCTGTTAGTCAGCCCTTCTGATCCACCTACAAAACACAATTATTATCAATTCCTGTCAATTTAAATCTTATTTAGTTATCTAACAAAGCCTTCTGATCTCTCCCTGTTCTCTCCTCCCTCACTCCTCCCTTCACTGATAGATATAAGAAAACACACTTGTGAAGTGATTTAACAAATGTACAAAATGAATTCCTCTATTTATAAATCGAGTATCTAAACATGTTTTGTCCATGGTGTACGCAGCTGCTGACGCTAGTTTGTTACATACTTCACAAACAGGTGCTGCTTTTCTTGAGCTGCAGTGGTCCTTTAAATTGAGTTAAGTGTCAGTTACATGAATGATTTAATATGTTAGGATTTCCTCCCTGTAAAACATGTACTACATGTATGATCGTGCGCAGGTTAGTAATAGAGAGCTTCACTTGTTATTAAATATTAAATATGTTAAAATGGTGGATGTACAATGATTACAGAGATTATACGTCTCACCTTAGTGAATACTGCTCAGGTTGTTAGGGTCTGTCTTGCTTCACAGAATATTCGTCCTAAGGACCAGTTGTCCCCTTTTATGTGAAAGAAATGAAGATATTTAGTCTTGTAGTAAATAACTATAGACCTTATTGTAGATAGATACATCCAACGCCATATTCTATGGGACATCCTCCAAGGCCCTGAACATGGTGGCCTGTTGCTAGATTGCCAGCTGACCACAAGGTTATGATATTATGGGTCTCACCTGTGACATCATAATACAGCTAGCAGTGACATCATAGTACAGTTAGAGACTGGACTGGCCTGCAGGAGGCGCCATTCACTCATGGTCAGTACAGCTTGGACAGTAGGAGATTAAAGAGCATGAGAACTTCAGCCATGTCTTGTCTTTAAAGATGTCATGTGAACAGTGAGTAGAACTGATTATAACGACTAATTATAAGATGGGAATGGGATTGTAAGTCACAATTTACTAGCATCATTTGAACTGAATAATCTATGTAGACTTAATTACACCGGAAATCAACAAAACCAAGTATTTTGACTTCTAAAGGGAATTATATGTACTGTATGTTCAAGTATTTGTATATCAACGTTGACATTAGTTTATGGGCATAAATGTACATATAGGAAACATAGCAAATACAAGGAGAACATGCAGCATCCAATCAGATACAGGACTTTCAGCACTGTCAGTTTGAGAATATAAACGTTAACTGGTTCCATTTAATGTGATTTCAGAGTTGCCAAATACCAATTCCATTTCCTACCAGCCCGAGAGGTCGTCTGGTCTGCAATTTCAGTGCTTCTTTATGGTTGTAATCCAATAATGGTTTTGTGGCGTTGAGGACTCATTGAAGGACATTGTGTGAAGCAAGGATGTTCTGTAGCAATGTGAATGTCGTCCGTAATAGAGAAAGTCAAAGTCATTTCGGTTCTCTGGGGATGAAAAGGGGATATGAAGTTATGTTTATATTCAAACGGATGTTAAAAAGGAATGGTAATAAAATACAAGCATGTAGATACTTATGCACTTCCTGCCACTATGCATCACACAAGTCAGGACAAGATGAGAAAATAGTCCACAGTGTCCCCATAAAACACTAACATTTTATGTAAATAAGGCTACATTATACCACTATAATCGATCAGGGAAATTAAGGACATTAAAGGGATGTTTAAGTGTTATGGATTTTAGTAGTTATATAAAATAACCCCACCGACATTTGACCCAAATATGCCCCTCCTCAAAAGTCTTTGGATTTTGCCGGGGCCCTCCAACTTGCCGTCCAGCAAGCCACCACCTCCTTTCCCCATAGCAGAGCACTGGCCTGGCCGCCACCACGGGCACATCGACACTACTGCCTTCATCACCCCTGGCTTAAGCCGGGCCCCAGATCCTCCCCACTAGATCTTCACAACCTCCTCAACAGCCCTGCACCGAGGACCTGCATCCCAACCACCACCATCATCACTAACACAGGCTGCGCAGGTGGAGATGCTGACCTTCATGCACCAGCAACTGGACTTTCTCCAGGGGATCCAGGCAAGCATTTCTGTCAATCATTCGGAGGTGATGTGCAGCCAGGCATGACGCACTAGGGAGGAGAGGAGGCATCATCTCATGACTGAGTCCTATCTGGCCAGGCTGCTATGACATGGACTCATCCCCAGCCCCCTCTCCTCTACCCCTGAGGCATCCCCAGACACCAGCAGCCAGGCCCATCCTCTCTTTTCACCATGGCTCATAATAATGATCTTAGTGAGGCAAGCCGAGGTCAGTGGGAAGGAGAAGCAGCAAAGTCAAAAACGATCCAAGTTCAGCAACAGGTAGGAGATACAGGAACAAGCTTGATTAGAGAGTTCAGGAACACAATAATCTGGCAAGGATACAGAGACAGGAAGTGCCTTATATAGGCCAAGAACCGGACAGCTGACCAGACATAGCTAAAGAGAGTTGGCACTGATTTCATTGCTTTTAGAGTCAAGGTATCAGGTCTCAGGCAAATCTGCAAGAGGCAGGCTGGTGTACAGGTAGGGAAAAGGTTTAGCAAGCATGCAGACCAGGGCTCGAATCTCAGCAGAGTCAATTCCTCACAATGTATGTTGGTTTATGCTCTGCAGAATATTAGCCCAGACTATTGCAGACCTTGGCATAATAGATAAACCTATTACAGAGACTCCTCATAAGATAAGGAAGTCAATTGTATAAAGTGTTTTCATTATCAGACATAAGAACAAAGAAGTATAATCTGATCAATGTCTGATTGTATCAAAGTAGCCAGGTAACCTCCGGAGGGTGTGACCACACCTATTGTCTCTCTATGTGTATTGTGTGGCCAACTATGGGGGATGTGTATTGCCTGTGTGAAGAGATGTGTATATATATTTCTGCACAACCAAATAAAGACAGTATTATTTGACTCCAAATTGAGTGTCGTCCAATATGGGAGGTTGGGGATGGTGAGACTGTAGTGCTTCTTGGATATTTTACTGTATACCAGCGGAGATATTGGATTCGTGTTCCAACTCTGTTACAGACAATAATAATAATTATGAGCCAGTAGGGAAAAGGTTTAGCAAGCATGCAGACCAGGGTTCGAATCTCAGCAGAGTCAATTCCTCACATTACCCCCACCTCTATAGGCGCAGCCTCTGGATGCCCTATTACCCGGTTTAGCAGGGTACTGTGCATGGAAAGACCAAAGAAGATCAGGAGCGTGAATATTGTCCACTGGTTCCCACGATCTATCCTCCTCACCATAGCCTTTCCCCCGAACCAAATATTGAAGCTTGTTACGGAATATCCTGGAGTCAAGAATTTTTTCCACTTCATATTCATCTTCACCATCCACGAGGACTGGAGGTGGGGCAGGTAGGGCTCGGCCAGGGAAAGTATTTTCATGAAAAGGTTTAAGCAGTGCAACGTGAAACACTGGATGTATCTTCATGGAATTTAGAAGTTGCAAACGGAAAGTGACAGCATTGATCTGAGCAATGATCTCAAAAGGTCCCATGAACCTTTGACCCAATTTATGAGAAGGAATCCGAAGTTTAAGATTCTTTGTGGACAGCCACACCTTGTCACCAACATGATAGACTGGGGCCTCCTTTCTATGCCTATCAGCAGCTCTTTTGTAGCATTCCTGAGCCTCCAAAAGAGTCTCAACAGTGTTTAGGAATCACGTAAGGCGGTCAGCCGGTCAGTGACTGTAGGAACGGGAGTAGTAATCGGGAGACTCACCAGAAAGGTCAGATGGTAACCATAGTTGGCAAAAAATGGGCTCAGAGAAGTGGAGCAGTGTTGGGCATTGTTATAGGCAAATTCCGCCGTGGGTAGAAAATCCAGCCAGTCATCCTGCAGGTAACTAATATAACACCGCAAATATTGCTCCAAAGTCTGGTTGGTTCGCTCAGTCTGTCCATTACTTTGCGGATGAAAAGCTGACGACAGATTTACATTAATACCTAGATTAGAACAAAAATGTTTCCAAAAACGAGATGTAAACTGCACTCCCCTGTCAGAAACTACTTCATCAGGCACTCCATGTAAGCGAAATATTTCCCGAACAACCAGGTCAGCAGTCTGTTTAGCTGAAGGGAGACCACGAGCTGGTATAAAATGACTCATCTTGGTTAACCGGTCCGCAACAACAAGAATGGTAGTGTGTTCCTTAGAGGGAGGTAGTTCCACAATAAAGTCCATGGATATAGATCCCCAGGGCCGATGAGGAATAGGAAGAGGCTGAAGCAAGCCAACAGGGGATGAGCGAGGAGTCTTATGTCTGGCACAGGCTTCACAAGAGGACACATACTTCTTAACATCCTCATGATATTTAGGCCACCAAAAGGATCGGGCAAGTAGTTCTTGTGTCTTTCGGATTCCTGGATGACCTGCTGGTTTTTAGTCATGGTAGAGACGTAAAACGTCCAGTCGCACTGAGTCCGGAACAAACAGGCGTTGTTGAAAAATCCAAAACCCATTATGCATTGTCATATGAAGATCACGAGGAGGATCACGAAAAACTGGATCTTCAGCGTAGCCCTTCTTAATGCGGGACATTAGATCAGAAGGAAATGTAACACCTAAAAATCTACTCTCCGGCAAGATGGTAGCCTCGGTAACTGTAGTATGGAGGGGGTCAGCTATCCTAGACAAGGCATCCGCTTTACCATTTCGGGAGCCCGGGCGGTATGAAATCAAAAAATTAAACCTTGAGAAAAATAGAGACCAGCGTGCTTGTCTGGCTGACAGTCTCTTAGCTGATTTAATACATTCCAGATTTTTGTGATCTGTGAGGACAGTAATTGGATGGGTAGCTCCCTCCAAGAGAAGTCTCCATTCGGTGAAGGCAGCTTTTATAGCCAAAAGTTCTTTATTCCCTATGTCATAGTTCTTTTCTGCTGCATCATCTGGCGGGAATAGAAGGCACATGGATGTAACAACATCTTAGGTCCAGTCCTTTGAGACAGTATAGCACCAACAGCTGAATCAGAAGCATCTACCTCTACAGTAAATGGCAATTCTGGCTGAGGATGTATCAGGATAGGGGCAGATGTAAACAGAGTCTTTAATCTGGAAAATGCGGTATCAGCCTTATCGGACCACTGAAAAGGAGTCCCCTTACGTGTAAGTTCAGTGATCGGTGTAATAATGGCAGAGAAATTCTTAATGAATCGCCTGTAAAAATTGGCAAACCCCACAAATCTCTGAATATCTTTTACATTCTTGGGGATGGGCCAGTCCAGCACAGCCTTAATTTTACTTGCGTCCATACTTAAACCTGTAGGAGTTATTACATACCCCAGGAATTGAATTTCTGTTTGTTCAAACTCACATTTTTCCAGTTTAATGTATAGGTGGTGCGTACGAAGGCGCTCAAGAACAATGCAGACCTGTTTTCTGTGATTTTCAAGATTATCAGAAAATATCAGGATATCATCCAAATATGCCACAACAAACTGATTCAGGAGATCCCGTAGTACATCATTGATTAGATGCTGAAAAGTTGCCGGGGCATTACAAAGTCCAAATGGCATTACTAGATATTCGTAATGTCCGTACCTGGTTCTGAAGGCTGTTTTCCATTCATCATTTGGTCTTATACGAACCAGATTATATGCCCCTCGTAGATCAAGCTTCGTAAATATTTTAGCTGAGCGAAGTCTCTCCAGAAGTTCAGGAATGAGAGGCAAGGGGTAGCGGTTTTTAACAGTGATGTTATTAATGTCCCTGTAGTCAACGCATGGCCGTAGGCTGCCATCTTTCTTTTCTACAAAAAATATAGGAGCTCCTGCTGGAGAAGTAGATGGTTGAATAAAGCCTTTGGCAATATTTTCTTGTATGTATTCACGAAGTGCTTTCAATTCAGGCTCAGAAAGGGAATATATACGGCCAAATGGGATAGCCGCTCCAGGTAGCAGCTCTATGGGGCAATCATAAGGTCTGTGGGGTGGAAGCTGATCAGCATTCTTCTTATCACAGACATCTGTAAAATCCCGATATTGTAGGGGAAGCTTAGTCAAGTTTGTAGCAACCATTTCATTAATTGTTGTGGCAACAGGTGTTACCTTAGAGGGTTGACAATTCATTAAGCAGTGTTCTGAAGGAAAGGACAAGGTTCTAGTCTTCCAATCTATCTGTGGGTTATGCAGAGCAAGCCAGGGTATACCCCAAATCACTGGAAACTGTGTTGAGGAGATTAGGTGAAAAGATATAGACTCATGGTGATTTACTTCCAGAATCAATTTTAAGGGCACAGTCTCATGTGTAACCGGGCCTGACGTAAGTGGAGAACCGTCTACTGTTTCCATTAACACAGGTGAAGATTTAGGGATAGACTGAATTTTATTTCCTGCTGCAAATTTGATGTCCATAAAGTTTCCGCCTGCTCCAGAATCTATCATAGCTGTAGTCGAAATTTTATTATCACCACATTGCAAAGTGATAGGCACCACCAAATGAGGATGTTGAGTCATCATACCCTCTTCACCATGAGCCAGAGAAAACAAGGGTTGTGTGACAGAATCCAGTTGGTCTGAAATCTGGGATTGGGGTTGAATCTGCGCACCCTCAGCAGCCATAGCTATTGTTCTCTTGGATTTGCTAGGGCAATTGATGGCATAGTGCCCTGCACTACCACAATACATGCATAAATTGTGAGTACGTCGCCACTGTTTTTCTTTGTTGGATAATGGCCCTCTTATTAGATTTACCTCCATAGCCTCTGGCTCAGAGTCGGTAGGTGTTTGTGGGTTTGGGGTAGAACTTCTTGAATAGAAAGTAGGAGTAGTACTTTGTTTAAAAGAGCTCTGTCTTTCCAATTTTCTTTCTGAAAGTCTCCGATCAATACGGATAGCCAAACGCACAAATGCATCAAACTCAGCCTGAAGATCAACACGAGCAAGCTCATCTTTTATAGCCTCTGAGAGACCTTTTCTGAAGTGGAACCTCTAGGCTGATTGGTTCCAAGTAGTATCAGCAACCCACTGTCTGAATTCAGCAGCATATTCAGCCACAGAGCGCCTCCCTTGATGCAAATGAAGGAAAGTGGCTTCTGCTGTAGCACATCGATTGGGGTCATCAAAAACTAGGCACATGGCCTCAAGAAAGTCATTTAGATTACCCAAGACTGGACTATCCTTTTCCAGAAGAGGGGAGCCCCAAGCCAGGGCTTCATCTTTGAATAGGGAAAAAATAAATCCCACCTTCTCTCTTTCAGATGGGAAACGATTAGGTAACATCATGAAATGCAAACGGCATTGATTTAGGAAACCCCTACATTTTTTGCGGTCTCCTCCAAATTTTTCAGGCAGAGGCAAGCAGGCATCTTGTGCAGGTGTAACATTAGTAGTAGCAGCAGCCGCAGCATCATGTGCCCTGTGGCTGGTAAGTTCACTATGCATTGATCGAACTTCATTTAGCAGTTCTGCTACTTGATCCTGCAGCACTTGAATGGTCTGTGCCTGGGTCTGCATAGTTCGTGTATTAAAAGCAACCTGCAGAGCAAATGCAGAATCTGATCCGACGGTCTCCATGATTAGGGCCAGATTATTCTGTTATGATATTGGTGGTACAAAGTTTGGAGTCCAGTAGCCAGATCAGCAAAAACTGCCAGAGATAGCCACTCGTTACCCAGGTGGTTGAGCCCCTGAGCCTTGAGTGGCTGTCTGCTCTGAAGCAGAGATGGGAGTCAGGTACAGAAGGATAATAATCTTAGTAAGGCAAGCTGAGGTCAGTGGGAAGGAGAAGCAGCAAAGTCAAAAATGATCCAAGTTCAGCAACAGGTAGGAGAATCAGGAACAAGCTTGATTAGAGAGTTCAGGAACACAATAATCTGGCAAGGATACAGAGACAGGAAGTGCCTTATATAGGTCAAGAACTGGACAGCTGACCAGACACAGCTAAAGAGAGTTGTCACTGATTTCATTGCTTTTAGAGTCAAGGTATCAGGTCTCAGGCAAATCTGCAAGAGGCAGGCTGGTGTACAGGTAGGGAAAAGGTTTAGCAAGCATGCAGACCAGGGCTCGAATCTCAGCAGAGTCAATTCCTCACAATGTATGTTGGTTTATGCTCTGCAGAATATTAGCCCAGACTATTGCAGACCTTGGCATAATAGATAAACCTATTACAGAGACTCCTCATAAGATAAGGAAGTCAATTGTATAAAGTGTTTTCATTATCAGACATAAGAACAAAGAAGTATAATCTGATCAATGTCTGATTGTATCAAAGTAGCCAGGTAACCTCCGGAGGGTGTGACCACACCTATTGTCTCTCTATGTGTATTGTGTGGCCAACTATGGGGGATGTGTATTGCCTGTGTGAAGAGATGTGTATATATATTTCTGCACAACCAAATAAAGACAGTATTATTTGACTCCAAATTGAGTGTCGTCCAATATGGGAGGTTGGGGATGGTGAGACTGTAGTGCTTCTTGGATATTTTACTGTATACCAGCGGAGATATTGGATTCGTGTTCCAACTCTGTTACAGACAATAATAATAATTATGAGCCAGTCCAGTGGCAACATCACTCAGTGTACATCCTGTCATATGTATACAATACTGGAACAGATGATCCAGGGTCCATACCTCTGTGAGAGGTGTGAGCATGTGGCCTCTCTGGAAGCTCAAATTGGAGATCTGTAGAGAAGAATTGCAACATTTAGTGATATTGCTCCACTGGAAATGGGGTTGGTGCTCACTGAGCACAGATTAGCTGTGCCTAGCATGGTGGGGGTAGCTTGGGCTAGTGAGGATGTCTAGGGAGGAGGCTGGGTTACAGTTAGAAGGGGAATCAGGGGGAACAGGAGGAGGCAGGCCAGTTCTGAGTTGGCAAACACCAACAGATTTGCCAGATTGAGTGAAACTGTTGGGGATGTCCATTAAGGAATGGCAATGCCAGATAGAGCTGTTACCTCTTACAGCCGGGAGAACAGCTCTACTGGAGGAGAGGGAGGGCAGAATAGGCAGAGCAACAGACAGGTTTTAGTTGTAGGGGGCTCTATTATTAGGAAGGTAGACAGGGTGATTTGTCACCCATATCCCAGCAATTGAAGAGTTTGATGTCTCCCCGGTGCTCGGGTTCGTCATGTTGTGGATAGGGGGGAAAAATTATTGGTAGGGGCTGGAAATGAACCGGCGGTCTTGGTACATATTGGTACCAATGACAAAGTTAGTGGAAGATGGATTATAGAAAACTAGTTAATAAGCTAAAGGCAAGGACCTCCAAGGTAGTATTTTCTGATATACTACCAGTGCCACATGCTAGCCCAGGGAGGCAGAAGGAGCTTAAGGAGGTTAATGCATGGCTAAACATGTGGTGCACTAAGGAGGGGTTTGGGTTTTAAGAGCAGTAGGCTGACTTCTCACTTCGGTACAATCTCTACAGCAGGGATGGATTGCACATTAATGATGAGGGAGCTTTTGTGCTAGGGTATGGTAGAAAGGCTGTAGGAGTTTTTAAACTAGTAGGTGGGGGGAGGGACTAGATATAGGTAATGGGTAGAAAAGTGTAGAGGGTATAAGGTATGAATTAACAACTCACAGGGGAGGAGATGGGGGGAGGGGTAGTATAGTCAATAGGGAGGTAGTAATAAGTAATTCAAGTACGGTGGCAGGCACTTCACAACTACAGACTCATAGCATAAGGTGTATGCTTTCTAATTCCAGAAGCTTGCCAGGTAAAATGGGAGAGTTAGAATTTGGGATGGGGATTTAATAGGCATTACCGAAATGTGGTGGGATGAATCTCATGAATGGACTGTTAATCTGGATTGTTATAACCTATTTAGGAAAGATAGAGGCAATGGTAAAAGTAGAGGAGGGATTTGTCTGTATGTTAAGCCTATAGTCAGAGAAGATATTTATGGTGGACCTAGTGATAAAGTTGAATGTTTGTGGGTAGAGTTAAATAGTGGAGCAGCAAATTCCAAAAGAATATTAGTAGGAGTAAACCCCCAAATATAGCTGAAAGTGAGGAAATACAATTATTGTTACAGATTGGAAATGCAGCTAAGCATGGGCAAGGTCTAATAATGGGAGAATATATTTACCCTGAAATAAACTGGATAAATGAGACCAGCAGTTCAGCTAAGGGGAGCAGGTTCTTGAGTACACTCAGAGAATATTATCTGGCCCAGGTTATGCAAGCACCTACTAGAAATGACGCCATCTTGGATTTAGTCATCTCAAATAATATTGATACGGGAGTACAAGGAAATCAACAAGGGAGTACAAGGAAATCAACAAGGCTTGCAAAAGGGCTATTAGACTGGCTAAAATAGAAAATGAAACATTAATTGCAAAAGAGAGTAAGACTAACCCTAAAATATTTTTTAAGTATATTAATGGGAGGAAGGTGAGGAAGGAAGCTATAGGAACAGGCCGTCTCATAATCAGTAACCGGGGAAAGGCAAATGAGCTAAAAAGGTTCTTATCTTCGGTATACAAAAGGGAGGTACCAGTGATTGGGAAATTGCAACATAATGGGGCTACACTACCTTTACCAAATAATTGGTTAACACAGGAAGTAATCCAAAAGAGGTTGGAAAAAATAAATGTTAATAAAGCCCCGGGTCCTGATGGAATACATCCACGCCGCAGGAAAGCCTTTGATCTTAAACGGCCGCAAGAGTTTCGGCCGCAAGAAAGCCCCGGTTGCTATTCTATTGCTCCGGGAACCCTCTCGTCAAGGCTAAAACCGAGCCGCAGCTTACTTGCATCAAAAAGGTCCGGCTAGCACACAATTAAGCACATAATATAGCCATCCTGCACTCTGATGAGACAATAAAGTGATTGGAGGTGTTAGCATTCATAGCACATCATTCCCCTACACTCAAATCCGAAAATACGTTTTATTTTAATTCATAGCAACAAAGTCAGAGGTGCTCATCAGAGAACGAACCAACCTTATTAGGTGAGTTCTATAGCCATGATACGCCACTCTAAGAGCAGCCTCTATTAGCTCACTTGTGCCCTTCACAGGGAGAAATATCCTGTAGTATATCAGTCTGGTGCCACTCAAAAGAGTGACCCAGCCCTGAAATACCAGGTAATTCTACCCTGAACAGGAGAAACAGCAAACCCCAGACGCGTTTTGGCCTTTATGGGCCTCGTCAGTGAGGTGCAGCTGAACTCCCTAATGCACAGTGAGCAAGGGGTCCACGTCTTGAGTCCCCTATTATTCTTAGGGAGACTAAACCCTAAAGGTAATTTGCATATACAGAGCAACAAAGTCAGAGGTGCTCATCAGAGAACGAACCAACCTTAATAGGTGAGTTCTATAGCCTTGATACGCCACTCTTAGAGCAACCTCTTTTTGCTCAATTGTGCCCTTCACAGGGAGAAATATCCTGTAGTATATCAGTCTGGTGCCACTCAAAAGAGTGACCCAGCCCCGAAATACCAGGCAATTCTACCCTGAACAGGAGAAACAGCAAACTGCAGACGCGTTTCGGCCTTTATGGGCCTCGTCAGTGAGGTGCAGCCGAACTACTTAAGGCACAGTGAGCAAGGGGTCCACCTCTGGAGTCCCCTATTATCCTTAGGGAGACTAAACCCTAAAGGTAATTTGCATATACAGAGCAACAAATCAGAGGTGCTCATCAGAGAACGAACCAACCTTAATAGGTGAGTTCTATAGCCATGATACGCCACTCTGAGAGCAACCTCTTTTATCTCACTTGTGCCCTTCACCGGGAGAAATATCCTGTAGTATATCAGTCTGGTGCCACTCAAAAGAGTGACCCAGCCCCGAAATACCAGGCAATTCTACCCTGAACAGGAGAAACAGCAAACCCAAGACGCGTTTCGGCCTTTATGGGCCTCATCAGTGAGGTGCAGCCGAACTTCCTAAGGCACAGTGAGCAAGGTGTCCACGTCTGGATTTCCCTATTATCCTTAAGGAGACTAAACCCTAAAGGTAATTTGCATATACAGAGTAACAAAGTCAGAGGTGCTCATCAGAGAACGAACCAACCTTAATAGGTGAGTTCTATAGCCATGATACGCCACTCTGAGAACAACCTCTTATAGCTCACTTGTGCCCTTCACAGGGAGAAATATCCTGTAGTATATTAGTCTGGTGCCACTCAAAAGAGTGACCCAGCCCCGAAATACCAGGCAATTCTACCCTGAACAGAAGAAACAGCAAACCCCAGATGCATTTCGGCCTTTATGGGCCTCGTCAGTGAGGTGCAGCCGAACTCCCTAAGGCACAGTGAGCAAGGGGTCCACGTCTGGAGTCCCCTATTATCCTTAGGGAGACTAATCCCTAAAGGTAATTTGCATATACAGAGCAACAAAGTCAGAGGTGCTCATCAGAGAACGAACCAACCTTAATAGGTGAGTTCTATAGCCATGAAACGCCACTCTGAGAGCAACCTCTTTTAGCTCACTTGTGCCCTTCACAGGGAGAAATATCCTGTAGTATATCAGTCTGGTGCCACTCAAAAGAGTGACCCAGCCCCGAAATACCAGGCAATTCTACCCTGAACAGGAGAAACAGCAAACCCCAGACGCATTTCGGCCTTTATGGGCCTCGTCAGTGAGGTGCAGCTGAACTCCCTAAAGCACAGTGAGCAAGGGGTCCACGTCTGGAGTCCCCTATTATCCTTAGGGAGACTAAACCCTAAAGGTAATTTGCATATACAGAGCAACAAAGTCAGAGGTGCTCATCAGAGAATGAACCAACCTTAATAGGTGAGTTCTATAGCCATGATACACCACTCTGAGAGCACCCTCGTTTAGCTCACTTGTGCCCTTCACATGGAGAAATATCCTGTAGTATATCAGTCTGGTGCCACTCAAAAGAGTGACCAAGCCCCGAAATACCAGGCAATTCTACCCTGAACAGGAGAAACAGCAAACCCCAGATGAGTTTTGGCCTTTATGGGCCTCGTCAGTGAGGTGCAGCCGAACTCCCTAAGGCACAGTGAGCAAGGGGTCCACGTCTGGAGTCCCCTATTATCCTTAGGGAGACTAAACCTTAAAGGTAATTTGCATATACAGAGAAAAAAATACTGACCATAAATGGACAACATTTAAATCCTTACTAAATATACATACACATCGGCATATACCATGTGGGAATAAAAGTAAAAGGAGTAAATCCCATCCAATGTGGCTTAACAATGATTTAAAGATCAAGATAAGGAGTAAAAAGAAGGCATTTAAATTATTCAAACAAGAGGGGAAAGAGACTGCTTTACGGGAGTACAAGGAAATCAACAAGGCTTGCAAAAGGGCTATTAGACTGGCTAAAATAGAAAATGAAACATTAATTGCAAAAGAGAGTAAGACTAACCCTAAAATATTTTTTAACTATATTAATGGGAGGAAGGCGAGGAAGGAAGCTATAGGAACAGGCCGTCTCATAATCAGTGACCGGGGAAAGGCAAATGAGCTAAAAAGGTTCTTATCTTCGGTATACACAAGGGAGGTACCAGTAGTTGGGACATTGCAACATAATGGGGCTACACTACCTTTACCAAATAATTGGTTAACACAGGAAGTAATCCAAAAGAGGTTGGAAAAAATAAATGTTAATAAAGCCCCGGGTCCTGATGGAATACATCCACGCCGCAGGAAAGCCTTTGATCTTAAACGGCCGCAAGAGTTTCGGCCGCAAGAAAGCCCCGGTTGCTATTCTATTGCTCCGGGAACCCTCTCGTCAAGGCTAAAACTGAGCCGCAGCTTACTTGCACCAAAAAGGTCCGGCAAGCACACAATTAAGCACATAATATAGCCATCCTGCACTCTGATGAGACGATAAAGTGATTGGAGGTGTTAGCATTCATAGCACAACATTCCCCTACACTCAAATCCAAAAATACGTTTTATTTTAATTCATAGCAACAAAGTCAGAGGTTCTTATCAGAGAACGAACCAACCTTAATAGGTGAGTTCTATAGCCATGATACGCCACTCTGAGAGCAACCTCTTTTAGCTCACTTGTGCCCTTCACAGGGAGAAATATCCTGTAGTATATCAGTCTGGTGCCACTCAAAAGAGTGACCCAGCCCCGAAATACCAGGTAATTCTACCCTGAACAGGAGAAACAGCAAACCCCAGACGCGTTTTGGCCTTTATGGGCCTCGTCAGTGAGGTGCAGCTGAACTCCCTAATGCACAGTGAGCAAGGGGTCCACGTCTTGAGTCCCCTATTATTCTTAGGGAGACTAAACCCTAAAGGTAATTTGCATATACAGAGCAACAAAGTCAGAGGTGCTCATCAGAGAACGCACCAACCTTAATAGGTGAGTTCTATAGCCTTTATACGCCACTCTTAGAGCAACCTCTTTTTGCTCAATTGTGCCCTTCACAGGGAGAAATATCCTGTAGTATATCAGTCTGGTGCCACTCAGAAGAGTGACCCAGCCCCGAAATACCAGGCAATTCTACCCTGAACAGGAGAAACAGCAAAAACCAGACAAGTTTTGGCCTTTATGGGCCTCGTCAGTGAGGTGCAGCCGAACTCCCTAAGGCACAGTGAGCAAGGGGTCCATGTCTGGAGTCCCCTATTATCCTTAGGGAGACTAAACCTTAAAGGTAATTTGCATATACAGAGAAAAAAATACTGACCATAAATGGACAACATTTACCATGTGGGAATAAAAGTAAAAGGAGTAAATCCCATCCAATGTGGCTTAACGATGATTTAAAGATCAAGATAAGGAGTAAAAAGAAGGCATTTAAATTATACAAACAAGAGGGGAAAGAGACTGTTTTACAGGAGTACAAGGAAAAGGTATATTAGACTGGCTAAAATAGAAAATGAAACATTAATTGCAAAAGAGAGTAAGACTAACCCTAAAATATTTTTTAAGTATATTAATGGGAGGAAGGTGAGGAAGGAAGCTATAGGAACAGGCCGTCTCATAATCAGTGCCCGGGGAAAGGCAAATGAGCTAAATAGGTTCTTTTCTTCGGTATACACAAGGGAGGTACCAGTGGTTGGAACATTGCAACATAATGGGGCTACACTACCTTTACCAAATAATTGGTTAACACAGGAAGTAATCCAAAAAGAGGTTGGAAAAAATAAATGTTAATAAAGCCCCTGGTCCTGATGGAATACATCCAGGCCGCAGGAAAGCCTTTGATCTTAAACGGCTGCAAGAGTTTCGGACGCAAGAAAGCCCCGGTTGTTATTCTATTGCTCCGGGAACCCTCTCGTCAAGGCTAAAACCGAGCCGCAGCTTACTTGCACCAAAAAGGTCCGGCAAGCACACAATTAAGCACATAATATAGCCATCCTGCACTCTGATGAGACGATAAAGTGATTGGAGGTGTTAGTATTCATAGCACAACATTCCCTTTACACTCAAATCCGAAAATAAGTTTTATTTTAATTTATGTCAAATATCCGTGGACAAAGTCCCGAGGGCTTGGAGCACCTCAGACCCGCCCAGGCAGCGGGACGGAAAATGAACTGTTAATGAAATATCGGATTTAGGCTGATGTGCAAGCTTGAGAGGGGGTTGCTATTAATCCTCATGTCCCCCATTATGATCCCTAGCATTTACAGAGCTTTACAGTGCCATCTTGAATTTATATTTGCATTTAAAGTTTTCTGACCTTGCGGCCGGTTGCATGATATGTGGCCGGCCGTAAGGGGGATATCCTTGCGGCGCTGTCTATTTGAATTGCAAGGTAAAGGTAGCTCTACACGGGGCAGTAAGACGGCCGCAAGGAATCGCAGCTTTGTGGCCGTTTTACGGACGATAATAGAATGAGGCCGTATGTAACTATGTAACTATGATATGTGTGTGTTTTTCCATTGGGAGATTGTCTCTGAAACATTTAGGTACACTGTTTTAAGGTTTTTAGATATTGTTTGCTTTAAATCTGAATAGAGATAAATACCCACATGCTTGATATACATCAGCCATTTATATGAGAAATTTGATCTCAATGTTTCGCTAACCTTCTCTTGTATATTTACTTGCATTGCTTAAGACTTGGCAATGATTAGTTTATTGTTTGATACCCTTGGCTATTGACAGAGGGGGATGGGGCCACCTATAATGCCTTAATGGTTTTAGAACCAAATTCACCAAAAGCAAATTTGGATAGTACCTGGTCCATGTAGCCCCATCCGACCCTGTCGAAACCCTTTTTGACATCTAGAGAAAGAACGATTGAGGGAACTTTGTTGTTCTTAGTTGTTCTCTAGCTCCTTCTTTTGATCAATGCTTAAGGGTTATGTATTGTTTTATTCAATTGTCATGAGATTTCAGTATTCCAGTTGGTAGTTAAATAAATGGAGTGTTCAGCTAGAGCTTTGCAGTATTTGGGGATTTTGATAGATTCAGCAACATTTCAATCATCATTACAAATATTATCGTGGATGCTTTATCCAGAAGGCAGTGGTAAATGGCCTACTAATTTTCCTAAGCAATTGAGGAAGTTAAGAGATGGTTAAATAATTGAATATTCTTAAAGGCAGAATTGAATCCAAATTAGTCATATGACCAAGAAGAAGGTTTATTATAATTCATATCGAGGCAGTTGAAAATAAATGTTTACTGCCTATGCTTAGCAGTGTGGCAAGTCATAGATTGTAGTGGAAGTTAAGTTAACTTAAGTGGAGTATAGCATCACAGTTAGATGAGGTGTGTTTAAAAAAAAAGAAAGAAATAGTTATACAAGTTATTTGACTAGGCTGTTAGCAATGAGTCATTATATTTTATGTTAGAGTACATTAGAGAAATAGAATAAAACATTTGTTGTCAACTACGAGTGGGCGCCTAAGTTTAGTGGAATGGCAAGTCATTAAGTATGATTATATCAGAACTACCTAAGCAAAAGCTGTGGGGCATATATGTTCAATTAATTAGTTTCATTGCCTAAGGCATGTTGCTGTGTGGCACATCAGACATTACGGGTTGAATGTGAGTTGTCATAAGTTACAAGAAAATGTATTGCGCATTAGCTGAGATCAAGAGGATTAGATTATCAAAAAACGGATAGTGGTGTGGCAGGTGCCAATCTTACAGGTGGATTTATATTGCCTAAGCTTCAAGCAGTGTTGCAAGTTATTAGTCTCCCTGGTTGACTAAGCCTAGGTTGTGTGGCAGATTATACTAGCATTATATGGAAAAACCAAGGTCCCTGTCCCCCCCACCCCTTCACCCACCCCCACCCCTTCTGTTCATAAGGGAGAATAATTAATGGTGATTATATTTTAGTTGGGAGTTAATAGTTATTCTAAAGTGAATTTATTTATGTTCACATGTTCAGCTCCACGAAAGGCATGGATAGTAGGTCATTCCTACATGGCTGCAGCAGTAAAAGAAATGGGCTCCAGTTAGAATTTGACAAAAATGATCTTGAAATTAGATGGTTGGGTAAAAGAGGCTTAAAGTAGGAAAGAGTCTTACGAGAGGTGGTTCAATATACTAGAATACCCCCCCCCCCCCACACACACACACACACACACACACACACACACACACACACACACACACACACACACACACACACACACACACACACACACACACACACACACACACACACACACACACACACACACACACACACACACACACACACACACACACACACACACACACACACACACACACACACACACGCACACACACACACACACACACACACACACACACACACACACACACACACACACACACACACACACACACACACACACACACACACACACACACACACACACACACACACACACACACACACACACACACACACACACACACAGATTTTTTAATTATACATGCAGGTGAAAATGAGTTAAGAATGATGCTGTGAAAAGATTTAATTCAAAGTATGAAAACGGATTTGGATAGATTATTGCAATTATACTCCAATATGATTTTAGTCTGGTCAGAAATCGCCCGGCACTTAAAATGGCGCAGTATAATTAGGTATGGTATAATGATGAAGTGTAGAAAGAAGGTAAACAAGACAATGGCTTCATCATAAAAAAAAGATGGGTGGATTCCCTGTGAGACACAGAGACTTGGAACATCCTTATGAAGTTCATTTGTAATTGAAGGATGGTGGTCATCTAAACCATTATGTGCTAAGTCTCTTTAACATGTTGAAGAGGGGCTGCCATGTAGTAAGTGACAGAGCACCATGTTAGGGATGTGCTGCCATTAATAAGGGACATAGCACCATGTTGAAGAGGGGCTGCCATGTAGTAAGTGACAGAGCACCATGTTAGGGATGTGCTGCCATTAATAAGGGACATAGCACCATGTTGAAGAGGTGCTGCCGTGTAGTAAGTGACAGAGCACCAGGTTAGGGGCGTGCTGCCATTAATAAGGGACATAGCACCATATTGAGGAGGTGCTGCTGTGTAGTAAGTGACAGACCACCATGTTAGGGGTGTGCTGCTGTTTATAAGTAAAAGAGCACCATTTTAGGGGCGTGCTATTTGTTAATAAGTAAAATGCATCATTTTAATTGGATTGTTGATGTTTTTTTAACAAGTAACACAGCACCATTATATGGGGAATGCTGCAGTTTAACATTTAGCAGAGCACCAGGTTGGGGAGTGTTTCTGTTTTAGTTTTATATGTACAAAATGTGTTTGGTCTTTTGTGTTAATCCTTTTAGTGGCTTTTGGCCGAGTGCACGATGGTAGTGCAGTGATGGCAGGTTGCTAGCCCACAGGGTTTTGACCAGCAGGACTCTTGGGCTGCTGGGTTCCAGTTTCAGTGGTGGGTGGGCAAGCACCTATATATATTAATTTGCATTATTTGAATGCTTAATAAATGGAGCTGTGGTCCTTTTTAAAAAGCGAACTATGTCTGTTTTCATTATAGTATTTATTTATGAATAAGTTATTAAGAAGGAGCCCATATTGCAATGCAAAGGTCAAGGAACCCAGTAATATGGATTTATTTATAATATGTCTAAAAGATCATATTGTAAACATTATAAAAGTATTGAAAAGTTAGTACAAAAGAGAGTAAGACTAACCTTAAACAATGTTTTAAATATATTAATGGGAAGAAGGAGGGGAAGGAAGCTATAGGAATAGTACAATGTGACACAGTCTGATAATTAGTGACCAGGAAATGGCAGATGAGCTAAATAGGTTCTTTTCTTCGGTATACACAAGGGAGGTACCAGTGGTTGGGACACTGCAACATAATGGAGCTACACTACCTTCCACAAATAACTGGTTAACGTAGGAAGAAATCAAAAAGAGGTTAGAAAAATGTTTTTTAATAAAGCCCCGGGTCCTAATGGAATAGTTAGATATAGTTATGGTTGAAAAAAGATTTTCAGTCCATCAAGTTCAACCTTTAAGATCTCCTCTGATCTGCAATATGCAGATTAGTTATTTAATTAATTAGTTGTCAATTTATACTAATCAACTATTTAATTATTTTTTTTTTATTATTATTATTATTTATTAATTATTAATTAATCCAGAGGAAGGCAAACAGAAAAAAAAACAAGTGAAATTTAGCCAATCGTCTCAAAGGAAAAAAATAAGGAAATCCTTCCTGACCCCAGATACAGGCGATCGGATTTCTCCCTGGATCAATACTCTCTCTCTAATTATCCAGGATAACCCTGAATTCCCTATTTAATTAGAAATACATCCAGTTCGCTTTTAAAGTTATCTATCGAATAAGCTGTCACCACCTCCTCTGGTAAAGAATTCTTCAGATTAACCACCCTTACTGTGAAGAACCCTTTTCTTTCTGTAAGATTAAATCTTTTTACTTCTAACCTCAAGGGATGTCCTCTTGTCTTGGAATTATAGACCAGTGAGCCTCACTTCTGTAGTGGGAACGCTTTTAGAAGGGTTACTAAGGGATACTATACAGGAATATGTCTATTCAAACAGGATTATAAATAGGAGACAACATGGATTTATGAAGGATAGTGCATGTCAATCAAACCTAATTAGTTTTTATGAGGAGGTTAGTAGGAATTTGGATCAAGGCAACTCAGTGGATGTAGTCTATTTGGATTTTGCAAAGGCTTTTGATACAGTGCCACATGGGAGACTATTAAGCAAACTAAGGGATACAGGAATTGTCATAAATATTGGCTTATGGATTGAGAGCTGGCTAAAAGAGAGGAAGCAAAGGGTTGTGGTAAATGGAACATACTCGGAATGGACTAATGTGGTAAGTGGGGTTCAGTATTATGTCCCTCCTTTTCAACATATTTTTTAATGACTTGGAAGTGCGATTGGAGTGTGGTGTCTCCAATTTTTGCAGATGACACAAAGTTGTGCAAGGTAATTAAATCAGAAAATAATGTATTTTCCTTTCAAAGGAATTTACATAAAATTGAGGAATGGGCATCTAAATGGCAGATGAGATTTAATACAAATAATTGTAAAGTTATGCATCTGGGAAGGAAAATATATATGCAATTTATAATCTTAATAGAGCAAATCTAAGGGTATCAGATATTGAAAGGGATTTGGGAGTATTTGTGGACAACCACCTAGGTAACAGTGCTTAATGCCAAGCAGCAGCTGCAAAGGTAAGTAAAATATTAGCATGTATTAAGAAGGGTATAGAAGCAAGGGAAGCAAATATAATTCTGCCACTATACAAATCCCTTTTACGCCCTCATTTGGAATATTGAGTACAATTTTGGGCACCCCTACATAAAAAGGACATTTTAGAGCTTGAAAAAGAACAGATAAGTGCCACAAAGCTAATAAAGGGAATAGAGGGTTATATAAAAATACTAACCAAATTAAACGTATTGACTCTAGAAGTCTAAGAGGGGATATGATTACCTTATATACGGGATATGATTACCTTATATAAATATATCCAGGGTCAATACAATGCTTTTTTAAAGGGAACTTTTTGTGCCAAGGGGTTTTCAACTGACAAGGGGACATACTTTGAGATTGGAAGTAAAAAGATTTCACCCTAAGGAAAGAAAAGGGTTCTTCACAGTAAGGGTGGTTAATCTGTGGAATTTTCTACCAAAGGAGGTGGTGACAGTGGATTTAATAAATAACTTTAAAAAGGGCTATCCTGGATAAATAGAGGGAGTTTTGATCCAGGGATGAAGGGTTCAGGAAGGAATCTGGGGTCAGGAAGAAATTTTATTTTTTTCCCTGTTGAAAAAATTGGCAAAGTTTCATTGTTTTTTTTCTGTTTGCCTTCTTCTAAGTCAATTAACAATACATCTGCATATTGCAGATCAGATGAGATCTACAAAGGTTAAACTTGATGGACTAAATTCTTTTTTCAACGTAAATTACTATGTAACTATGTAACTATATATATATACTTAGGTCCCCTCTAGCATGGGTGTAGGAAGTGGGAGGATGGGGGGGGGGGGAACAAATCCCCCACAGCTTTATACATGTTTGTATGTATTTATGTATGAGCTATTTTACAGAATGTGTATACAATTAGCTGTATCCTCCACAGAATTGTTCTGGCTCCTACACCCCTGCCATCTAGTACTATATGTAGGAGTTCCCTTGTGGTCCAGTGGTTAGGAATTCAGTGCTTTTATCATTGCAACCTGGCTTTGATTCCAGTAAGGGAACCACTCTGAAGCCATGCAGAATTGGGCCTGGTCAGTACTTAAATGGGAGACTACCTAGTAATACTATGCTGTGGACCACTGGAGAAGGAACTCACAACCCACTCCAGTATCTCTACCCTGAAACAAAGTGGGTCAGCATTACCTTGGGCATAAGGATGCATGAGGTCACTGAGAGTAAGAAACGACTGAACAATGCAGAATACTATATATGTGCATATATTCAGCCAGGGTCTCCTATAATCATATTCATGTATACATATTCAGAGAGGGTCACCTTTAATCATTATAGTAATACAGTATGTAAATATTTAGTCTGTGTCTCATACAAATAAACACATATTCAGCCAAAGTCTACAATAGACATATATGGGACATAAGCCAGTGTCATGCAATTGGCATATGACAAAAGTATTACAATGTTAGAATATTTTTGTATTGAGTTCAATGATCAATTAATAGACAAGTATATGTTTTATGCAGAACAGCATTTATTGAAACAATAGCAAAATCACAAATAACAAATAGATGCTTCTGAACTTGTGAAAACCATGCATTTTTAGATAGATCACAATAAAATTAGTGATAGGTTTATTTATAACCTTTTATAATGATTAGATGACAATTAGTTTTACACTCTACATTATGTTACATCAATATAGAAATCAACAAGAAGTGTATAAAATCTGAATAAACTTTGATAAACAATCAAATGCTGACTCCGTAGACGATATTGTTATTAATATTCACTGATATAATGTGTTACTCTATGAATACATTAAAAAGCACAATCAGGTATAAAAATCTATGTGGAAGCTAGAATGTAGAAATATACACTAAAGCAATATAAAGCTACTTAGCTTATAATATAGTTTATGGCAAACAAAATACCTTTTGTATATAGGTATTAGAGTATGTAATTTGATTGAACTTAATTTATCAAAGCAATCAGTCTGTTTTTGATAGAATGAGTCCAAGTAGAAAACAATAATTGATTGGGGTTCATATCCAGACACATGATCCCCAAATACCTTTTGTCAGGTTTTACCCACCTTATCAATTGTAGCAAATAGATTGTATAAGGAATATTTCAATTCTATTATAAAATGTAATAATAGAAACTTGCAGTTATACTTTACCCAGAATTGTTAGCAAGGAGCCCCTTGTCTCAATACTACTGGTTCTTAAGTTGGTTATAAGTTCTCCATTTTTGTCTTCTTTTAGGTAAGAATTTGTAGTATAGATGGGTATAGTGAAACATCACAGAGAAAGGGTAAAAGGGCAGAAGTTTATGTCAAAGAGTGAGACAGAAAAAGCCACAAATCTTACCCTTTCCCTAATAGATACACACTTTCCTTTTAACACATTCCCAGTCACATGGTTAATTTGCACCAATTGCAATAGCCTCCTGCCCTGTTTGTTTGTACATGCATAATTATAATGTATATATATGGTGGAGTGGTGCTTGACATTTTGCCCACAAGAGAGCAGTCTTGTTCCATGTTTTAAAATGAAATAATAATGACCTTTGGTCTAGATAGTTCGGCCAAATATTTTGGGTTATTGAATCACCCATTGTGTGTTATCTTGCACCTGTTTGATAACACTTGGTGAATAATGAGCATATATTACTTGAGACATTTCTATGTTTTTTTCTCAAGGCCTTTAAAGTTATCCTGGTTCATGGCCCGCTTGAACATATAATAGGCTTAGACCTTATTTGTGTGTAACGCTTCATGTGGAAAATGAGCACACAATAAGGTATGTATGTGTTTACATTGATAACAACAAAATCAACACACAATCATATAAAGTAGACAATATGTATGGTCTTTTTTAACTACTAATGTCACAAAACCAGGGACCATTTTAATATAAATATTCAACTTCAATTATTAATTAGTATATTAATACATACATAATATAATCATATAAATGTATACATATTCAGCCATAATCATCTATAATTATAAGCACATAAATATTTAATCAGAGTCATCTATAATCATAATTCCTCCAGGGTCTCCTGTAATTAAGTTCTACATATATATTCAGCCAGGGCTCTCTAAGATCAAACACATTTACATATATTCACTCATAGTCAACCATAATTATAATATAAACACATATCAATTTAATCAGCTTCACCTACAAGCATACAAATTATGTGAATGCATATTCAGTTAGGGTAACCAATAATTCTAATATGAATATTTAAATATTTAACCAGGATCAACTACAATTAAACAAATGTAAATATATTCAGCAAGGGTTACTTAGGTATAGTCCTACATATTCTCATTATAGCCTTGCACAATATAATTAATATTGCTCTACATAATAAAATGTAATTTACAAACTATGTATTTGTGGCTATTTATGGCCTATATCATCCTAAGCAGAACTAATGTAACCATACAGTATATACATTATCCCTAGCTCTTGCCGCTGAGCTTGTGTGACTAAACCTCCTTTATAAGGATCACTTAATATTTTCTATATGGTCTTTTGAACAAAATAACTTGATAATTTGGCAAAATGTTGCAGAAAGTAAAATTAATACTTGGTACGCACGTTTGTCACTTGTATATGCTATTATTATTTTCGTGCAGACATTCCCATTGTTCAAGTACAAACTTTTTGTGTTTTCAAAATCTCCTCCAACCTCAGGAAGTAGGTCACCCAAACTAAAATGCCAGATTTTCCTGCAGCATAATTACATATACAAGTAATAAATCAGAATTTGTGTTATTTGCTTTTTAAATTTTAAGAACATGTTGCTTATTTTCAAGTGTAGTTCTTCAAAAGGAGCTATTTTTAATTATTTACCACAGTTGTTAATATTCCAATATACATTAAAATGGGTATTGATATTTTATTTGAATATTTTCAATAATTTCTTAAATTCATAATAAGGCAAGTGCTGGAAAGGACTATAATTAATTTAAAAGACATGTTAAATATTTTTTGTCAAATCAACAATCTTTTTTGGGCTATAAATGCCCACAATTCTGCTACTAGTCATTGTAGGAGCATATTAAGATGTTCTCATCCAATACATGCTAATTATTAATTTGCTTGTGAAGTTTCTCTTCTGCAAAAACATCTGAAGACCCCACAGGATTGTTTAAGATTCTTGTTCCCAAAAATCAGTGTAAGAGCCTGGAGGGGGTAAAACAAATTCAAATAAACTTTGCAAACAAAGAAAACAGTGGTATTATCATTATTATTGGTATTATTATGGGCTAATGTTAAACCCAGACGGGCAATGTAAAAGCCTATTTGCAGTGTTAGCAGTAGAGTCATGGTTATAGCTGCATGAACATGAGCTTTCAGGTGAGAGAAGCTAATGGTGGATGATCCTTGGTGCAGTCTCAGGACGTGTAAGATGAGGGAGGTGATGGTCGATCCCAGTGATATTATAATCAGAAGCAATGGGATGGAAGCTCCAAAGTTTAATCCATACAAAAATATATATCTAATATTCTTAAAATGATTATTTTCTTTTCTGCTGGAAGCTGTGTTATTTGCTGAATTGATGGCAGGATCAGTAAGTACCAACAGAAGAGTAAAGAGACAAATGGATAACACAATGGATCCTGAGAGCAGCCAAGGCAGCAAATTGGTGAATCTGAGCCTTAGGTACGTGAGGAGACGGTGCTGGAAGGTGACAATCTTGATGCAGTAGAAGGTACATAACCAGGCAGTGATCCAGGTGATCGATAGGATTGATACACACACAATGGTATAGAGAATGTATAGGTTGTATGAAAGTAAACATATATTCCAGATTGTTGTTATATTATAAATGAATAGAAATGTTCCTGCAATGATGTTAAGTAGTCCTTGGATGGTTAAGATGAGATCAGGTGGACTTTGATATCCTCCCATAATCCAGGATCTGATACTGACCATCAGAATAAAAGCATTGAGAGGAATACCACTAAAGAATGAGATAATGGTAAAAAATAATATTGTTAATGCGACAGTCTCCATTTTCTTTGTTTCCTTTACTTAAAAACTATATTTTTTTAAGAATGACCTCTAATGCTGTGCTTTATTTACTCTGTACTGTTTTTTTTAAAATACAATACTAAGCAGCACCCTTATAAAGCTTCCTCTCATTACTTCTCTCATCTGTCATGTGTCTGCATGTAACCTACTTTGCATATCAGGAAAGATTGGTTGTGATCGGGGTATATTGTGAATTTGAATGAACCAAATTAGATGAATATTTTTGTTTATTTCTTATCCTTATCCTTATATTTCCAGGTAAGTGATGCCATAGCACGCAGTCTCTTGCATGGCTGTCAGTTGTCTGACTACAATATAAACAAAAAGATGAAACCATTTTGTAGCTGGTGCTGGTCGCCGCCATCATTATGACAATACTTGTTTCAGCACAAGACAAGAATAATGTGTAAGTGCGCACTCTTTATAGTCACTTACATGTTCTGCAAAACTTAATTTTAACTTTAGCACCTTTTCCCACATGCTTTTGGGAGACTTCATATGTGTTTTTGCAAAATGTAGCCTGGCTTGGATGTTTTTCTTCGCAAGAAAAGGCATTCATCTTGCCACTCTACCCCGTAGCCCAGACATATGAAGAATACGGGAGATTGTTGTCACATGTACCACACAGCCAGTACTTGCCAGATATTCCTGCAGCTCCTTTAATGTGGCTGTAGGCCTCTTGGTTGCCTCCCAGACCACTTTTCTTCTCGTCTTTTCATCACTTTTGGAGGGAGCTCCAGTTGTTGGTAATGTCACTGTTGTGCCATATTTTCTCCACTTGATGATGTGTTCCATGGTATATCTAATGCCTTGGAAATTCTTTTGTACCCTCTCCTGACTGATACCTTTTAACAATGAGATCCCTCTGATGCTTTGGAAGCTCTCTGTGGACCATGGCTTTTGCTGTGGGATGCGACTAAGAAAATTTCAGGAAAGACTATCTAGAGCAGCTGAACTTTATTTGGGGTTAATCAGAGGCACTTTAAATGATGGCAGGTGACTCCTATTTAACACAATTTGGAATATGATTGCTTAATTCTGAACACAGCTACATCCCCAGTCTTAAGAGGGTGTGCAACCACGTTATTTTTCTTTTCTTTTTTTTCTTCCCTCCACCTAAGCGATTTCAGTTTGTTTTTCAATTGAGTTGTACAGTTTATAGGTCACATTAAAGGTGAAAAAAGTTCTGAAATGATTTATCTTTGTCTCATTTTTTTACAGCACAGAAACCTGACATTTTAACAGGGGTGTGCAGACTTTTTATATCCACTGTATATGTGTATCATGTATAGTGACATCTGACACGCACATTTATGTGTGTAGGCCCGAAAACAAACTAATGTTAATTGAAACTAATTAAAGAAGTATATTTAAATTACATTAATTTATTGTAATTCAATATATAACCTAAAGCTCAATCTTTCTCCTTGTTTTTACTATTCAAACAGACTCTGCATCAACAGCGTCACTCAAGAATTTGCACCGTGCATTGTG